>CM039591.1:13519636-13707264 GCA_022457205.1 Saccharum spontaneum | reverse complement strand
TGCCCTCGAGCTTCAGGGTGCTCTTGCGGCCTTGTAGATCGCGTGAGAAACTGACCTAAGCGGCAGGGAGTGTGCTACTCTCTTTCAAAGTTAAGAACCGTCATAAGACCTACTTAGCGTGCGGTTGCGCCCCTAGAAGGCATGAGGGGTGAGTGGAGGTACCGTAACCTCAGAGGTTGAAGTGATACTCCTGACTCGAGGGCCCTTTCGAACCTTAGGGTGTTCTTGCGGCGAAGTCGATCGAAAAAGCGGTTCTTAAATTTTTGAAAGAGAGTACAAGTTTTTTCAGGGACTGGGGGGTCCCCTTTTTTCAGGGACTGGGGGGTCCCCCCCTTGTAGCCCCCGAGGGAGGGTCGATTCTGGGAGTGCAGAGTCGATCCTTCCTCACTGTGAAACGAAAGTTTGAACATCGCTGTGGTCTTTATTGATGAAAAAGGAAATACAAGGCCTCGAGGCTTTCTAAGGAAAAAAGCGACGTAGCTGTTCAATGTTCCAAGCGTTGGTGAAGATTTCGCCCTTCTCGTTGGATAGCTTGTAGGTGCCCGGCTTTAGTACTTCTGCGATGATGTACGGTCCTTCCCATGGTGGCGTGAGTTTGTGGCGTCCCTTGGTGTTCTGGTTCCGACGTAGCACCAAATCGCCGACGTTAAGGTCACGCCTGCGTATGTGCCTGTCGTGGTAGCGTCGGAGACTCTGCTGGTACCTGGCAGAATGCAACAAGGCCACATCTCGGGCTTCCTCGAGCTGGTCGAGGGCGTCCTCTCTTGCGGCGTTGTTATTTCCTTCGTTGTAGGCTTTTAACCTTGGGGATCCGTACTCTATATCTGTCGGAAGCATAGCCTCGGACCCGTAGACTAAGAAGAACGGAGTGAACCCCGTGGCTCGACTCGGCGTTGTTCTCAGGCTCCACAGGACCGAGGGTAGCTCGGCGGCCCATCTTTTGCCGTGCTTGTTTAGCTTGTCAAAAATTCTGGGTTTCAGGCCTTGTAGGAGCATGCCGTTGGCACGCTCTACTTGGCCGTTTGTTTTTGGATGAGCTACGGCCGACCAGAGCACGCGAATGTGATGGTGGTCACAGAAATCCAGAAACTTTTTACCAGTGAACTGGGTGCCGTTGTCAGTGATAATGCAGTTCGGAACCCCAAATCGATGGATGATGTCGGTAAAGAAAATCACGGCTTGTTCGGACCTGATACTGGTGATGGGACGAGCCTCGATCCACTTGGAAAACTTGTCGATTGCGACAAGCAAATGGGTGAAGCCACCAGTAGTTCTTTTGAGCGGTCCGACGAGGTCGAGTCCCCAAACGGCAAATGGCCATGTGATGGGAATGGTTTGTAGAGCATGTGCCGGGAGGTGGGTCTGCCTTGCATAGTACTGACACCCTTCACAGGAGCGTACTAGCTTGACGGCGTCGGAGACCGCGGTCGGCCAATAGAACCCTTGTCGAAAAGCGTTTCCGACGAGGGTTCGAGGCGCAGCGTGATGACCGCAAGCCCCCGAGTGCAGGTCATTGAGCAGGTCCCTGCCTTCCTTGTTTGTGATGCAACGTTGGAGAATGCCCGTAGGGCTGCGGCGGTACAGCTCCCTACCGTCTCCAATGATCACAAAGGTTTTGGCCCGTCGAGCGATCCGTCGAGCCTCGGTCTTACCCGAGGGGAGGTCCCCTTGGATAAGATAGTCGAGGTACGGTGCGCGCCAATCAAGCTCGACATCAGACGGTGGGGTCGATCCCTCTACCTGCATGGCCTCGGCCCCGGTCGAGGGGGCCTCTGCCCCTGGTGGGGGGTCGAGTGATGACCCGTCGACCCCTCCGTCCGATCCAAGGTCGACAGATGGCCGTTGGAGATCTTTTGCGAAAACGTCGGGTGGGACCGTAGCTCGACTTGACGCGATTTTTGCGAGCTCATCGGCGGCCTCATTATACTTGCGTGCTATGTGGTTGAGCTCGAGGCCATGAAATTTGTCCTCGAGGCGTCGCACCTCTTGGCAGTAGGCTTCCATCTTGGGGTCGCGGCAGCTCGAGCTCTTCATGACTTGATCGATCACTAGCTGGGAGTCGCCTCGAACATCGAGGTGTCGGACCCCGAGCTCGACGGCGATTCTTAGCCCCGTGACGAGCGCCTCGTATTCGGCGACGTTGTTGGATGCAGGGAAATGGAGCCGGATGACGTAGCGCATGTGAACTCCGAGGGGTGAGATGAAGAGCAAGCCCGCGCCTGCTCCTGTTTTCATCAGAGACCCATCGAAGTACATGGTCCAGAGCTCGGCCTGGAGCTGTGTGGGGGGGAGCTGGGTGTCGGTCCATTCGGCCAAGAAGTCCGCCAACACTTGTGACTTTATGGCTTTGCGCGGTGCGTAGGACAGGGTCTCGCCCATGAGCTCGACCGCCCACTTGGCAATCCTACCCGTGGCTTCCCGGTTCTGGGCTATCTCTCCCAGGGGGAAAGAAGAAACCACAGTAACTGGGTGGCCCTCAAAGTAGTGTCGGAGCTTACGCCGTGTCAAGATGACAGCATAAAGCAGTTTCTGGATTTGGGGGTAACGGACCTTGGTTTCTGAGAGTACCTCACTAATGAAATAGACCGGCCTTTGGACGGGCAGGGCATGAGCTTCCTCGGCCCGTTCGACGACCAGTACTGCGCTGACTACTTGTGATGTCGCGGCGACATAAAGTAGGAGCGGCTCTCCTGGGGTCGGAGGGACGAGAATTGGCGAGTTAGTGAGTGCGACCTTGAGTTTGGTGAGGGCTTCCTCAGCCTCGAGGGTCCAGGAAAAATGCTCCGATTTCTTTAAGAGGCGGTACAGAGGGAGCGCTTTCTCGCCGAGGCGCGAAATGAAACGGCTGAGCGCCGCTAAGCAGCCCGTGACCCTCTGTACGCCTTTCAGATCTCGGATGGGGGCCATCTTGGTTATGGCAGAGATTTTTTCTGGATTGGCCTCGATGCCCCGCTTGGACACGATGAACCCCAGAAGCATCCCTCGGGGGACGCCAAAAACGCACTTTTCTGGATTGAGCTTGATATTTTTTGCTCGAAGGCATTTGAAGGCGATGTCGAGGTCGTTTATTAGATTGTCGGCTCGTTCGGTCTTGACTACGATGTCATCGACGTATGCCTCGACGGTTGGTCCGATGTGTTCTCCGAAAACGTGCTGCATGCATCGCTGGTACGTTGCCCCTGCGTTCCGGAGACCGAAGGGCATCGTAACGTAGCAATACATGCCGAATGGGGTGATGAATGAAGTCGCGAGCTGATCGGACTCCTTCATTTTTATCTGATGGTAACCGGAGTAGGCATCTAAGAACGAAAGAGTTTCACATCCCGCAGTTGAATCAACGATTTGATCAATGCGTGGCAAAGGAAAGGGAACTTTCGGACATGCTTTATTTAAACTAGTATAGTCTACACACATCCTCCACTTCCCACTCTTTTTCTTAACTAATACAGGATTAGCTAGCCATTCGGGATGGTGAACCTCCTTGATGAACCCGGCCTCCAGTAGCTTGTGGATCTCTTCGCCGATGACCCTGCGCTTCTCCTCGTCGAAGCGGCGCAGGCGTTGCTTCACCGGTTTGGACCCGGCCCGGATCTCCAAGGCGTGCTCGGCGACTTCCCTGGGTATGCCCGGCATATCCGAGGGACTCCACGCAAAAATGTCGATATTTGCGCGGAGAAAGTCGACGAGCACGGCTTCCTATTTCGGGTCGAGGGTGGCGCTGACGTTCAGCGCCTTCCCATTGGGATCAGCGGGGTCGAGGGGCACGAGCTTGACGTCCTCCGCGGGCTCGAAGCTGCCGGCGTGGCGTTTCGGATCGGGAATCTCGTTGGCGAGACCGTCGAGGTCTGCGGCCAAGGTTGCCGACTCCAAAACCGCCTCGCCGTGCTCGACGCACTCGACGTCGCACTCGTAGGCATGTTCGTATGAGGGCCCCACTGTGATGACGCCGTTTGGGCCGGGCATCTTGAGCTTGAGGTAAGTGTAGTTTGGCACGGCCATGAACTTGGCGTAGCACGGGCGTCCGAGGATGGCGTGGTATGTCCCACGGAATCCGACCACTTCGAAGGTGAGGGTCTCCTTCCTGAAGTTGGCCGGTGTGCCGAAACAAACGGGCAGATCGACCCGTCCGAGGGGTTCTGCCCGCTTCCCTGGTACGACACCGTGGAAGCCCCCGACGCTAGGTTGCAGGCGCGCCCTCTCGACCCCCAGGAGGTCGAGGGTTTGGGAGTAGATGATGTTGAGGCTGCTTCCGCCGTCCATGAGTACCTTGGTGAGGCGCGTGTTGGCGATGACGGGATCAACGACAAGTGGGTAGACCCCCGGGTTGGGGATGTAGTCTGGATGATCATCACGGTCGAAAGTGATGGCCACCGCGGACCAATCAAGGAAGCGAGGGACCGCCGTCTGCACGGAGAAGACCTCACGCCGCTCTCGCTTGCGCTGGCGCGCTGAGAGGCGGGTTGAGCGTCCTCCGTAGATCATGAAGCAGTCGTGGATCTCGGGGAATCCCTCCTCCTTGCCATCACCCTTTGGGTCTTCCTTCTTGTCGGCGGCCTTGTTGCCAGCGCCCTCGAAGTACCTGCGGAGCATATGACAATCCTCGAGGTTATGGTTAGTGGGCCCCTTGTGGTAGGGGCACGGTTCTTTGAGCATTTTGTCGAAGACGCCCCCGCCGGGGGGGCCTCGAGGCTTCTTGCGTTCGGCAGCGGCGACAAGCTCGTCGGTCGGGGCCTCGAGCTTGCCCTGCTGGCCCTTCTTCTTCTTGCGGTTATTCCTTTTGGAGCCTCGGGCGGAGCTCGCAGGATCGTCGGTCTTCTGCTTGCCAGTGCCCTGCTCGCCGCCAAAGATGGCACCAACTGCCTCCTCGCCGGCGGCGAAGTTGGTGACGATGTCCATCAGCCCGTTGGCAGTGAGCGGGGTGTGACGCCCCAACTCTCGGACCAACTCCTTGCAAGTGGTGCCCGAGAGGAAGGCCATAATTACATCAGAGTCGGTGACATTGGGCAGCTCGGTGCGTTGCCTGGAGAAACGCCGAATGTAATCCCGGAGGGATTCACCTGGCTTCTGCTTGCAACTCCGGAGGTCCCACGAGTTGCCGGGGCGCATGTAAGTTCCCTTGAAGTTCCCCTCGAACACCCTTACGAGGTCGCCCCAGTCGTGAATCTGTTGGGGCGGCAGGTCCTCGAGCCAGGCTCGAGCGGTGTCGGAGAGGAACAGGGGGAGCTGGCGGATAATGACTCGGTCGTCGGTGGCCCCGCCCAACTGACACGCCAAGCGGAAGTCGGCGAGCCAAAGTTCGGGTTTGGTCTCGCCGTTGTATTTGGCGAGAGTCGTGGGAGGGCGGAACCGTGCTGGCAGTACCGTTTCGCGGATTGCCTTGCTGAAGACCCGAGGGCCCGGAGGCTCGGGTGAAGGGCTGCGATCCTCCGAGCTGTCGTAGCGCCCGCCCCTGTGCACGTGGTAGCCTCGAGCCACACCGTCACCGTGCTTACGCGTGCGGCGCTCGACGACGTTGCCACGGGTGTCTCGAGGTTCTTGGTCATGAGCGACGGGCTCGGGGGCGGGAGCCATCCGGATTCGTCGGGCAGGTTCGGGATGAACCGAGGCCTCCCTCTCCTTCCGAGAGGGCTCCGCGAGCCGCTCCGAGGCGGGCTCGCGTCGCCTCGAGGCAGCGCTCTCTGCCTGCTGCAGGGCAGCAGTCTCGAGGAGTTCTCGGATCTCATCTCGAGCCCGGCGCGCTTCGGGGTTCGATGGCTCGGGCATGTTGCGAAGGAGCATGGCGGCGGCGACGACATTCTGGCTGGCTCGAGCGAAGACCGGGGGATCGGTTATCCGGTCCTCGTCGATGCGACGGTTGACGTCGCGAGCTCTTTCGCGAGCTCTTCCGCCAAGTACGCGTTCTGCGCGCTCATGCTCAAGAGTTTGTTGGAGTAGACGCAGATTTTCTCGTTCCTCGTCGAGCCTTTCCCGCAACTCGCGGACTTGGTCGAGCTGCGCCCCCTGATCCGCAGGGAGCTGAGCCTCGCCTTGCCCGGCAGGGTGCCCGTCGTGAGGAGGCGTGCGCCCTCCTCCGACCGGCTGTTGCTCCTGCGAATCCGACGCGCTTTCAACATCGACGTTGAAACACTCGCGGGTCGGATCGTAGGTATCGTCAGCCGAGTCGGAGTCAGGGGCGCCGAAATAATAGTATGACGGGGGAATGCACGGTCGTTGCGAGCCGCTACCGGGGTTGCGGCGTGGGGAAGCGGCCACACGGGGTTCTGTTTCTGGCGTCTCAGTAGAGTCCAGATAATCAGAAGCCGGCGTGGACGCGACGAGGTCAAGGGCGAAGCGTAGGTGGTGCCCAGGGAGTTCCTCATAAGCACTCATACGAGTGCTTACGGAGGAAGCGTATGCTTGGGCGGCCGGAACCAGCCCAAACGGAAACGGCGAAAGTGGTGCTGCCGCCCTTGCCGGGAGGGAGGCACGGGGCAGCGACGTTGCACCAGGCGGAGGAGCGGCGGGGTTCTCTGCTGGCATGCTGTCCTCGGCCAGGCCCATCGTGCCCAGACTTTCCACGAGAAAATCCGGGCCGGCGTCTGGCTGGGAAGCGCCGAACCGGGGAATCCTATTGCCCTCCGTCAGGTGGAGACGATGGTTGCGCCGGGCTCGCCGCCGCCGAGCGGCTCGCGCCAGCCTGGAGCGACGGTACCGGCGAACTGCTCCCCCAGGCTGGGAGAGCTCGTAATCCTCGTCGGTAGGGTGTCTTGGCGGGAGCAGGACCATATCGTAGCCATAGCCGAGCGACATGAACTCCAAACTCCCGAACCAGATCACCGTGGCCAACGGGATAGGGCGTTCGGGGTCAGCCATCCAGGGAAAAGGCGGGAAAGCGACGCTTAGCACGCAGCGCTCCCCTACCTGGCGCGCCAACTGTCGGTGTTCGGACCCCGGGGGGTCCTAAACCAACCAGTAAAATGCTGCGTGTCCCTTCCCTGGATGGTGATGCAAGGAAAACACACGGGGGTTTATCCTGGTTCGGGCAAAAGAAGGCCCTACGTCCAGCGGGGGTGAGAGAGGTTTGTATTTCCTTGCACCGGGGTGCTTGCGTAGGGGTTACAAGCTTGCGAGAGAGGGCGACGAGCCCAAGTCTCAAAGGGGAAAAAAAAAGAGTACAAGATGATTGCTTGAGATGTTGATCGCTATGTTGGGTATGACTGGTTGTCCGTCGTCTTCTCTAGGGCCCTGGCCTACCCTTTTATAGGACGGGGTGAGGCCAGGACGATGGGAGCCTTGAGATGATGTTTTGTCGATCCTGTTGAGTCGACTGTAGCGACGTGCCTCAGGAATGGGAGGCCATCCTCTGGAACGTGATGTCGTAGGCGTCGAAGTGACCCTGAGCGTCGCGCCATACCGTCCTTTCTTCCCTGTTGCGCCGTGTCGGTGGTCGAGGTCGGGTCGAGGTAGGGTCGAGGCCGAACGGATAAGTCCGAATCCCTGGAATCCTGGTGTACGGGCCTTGTCGTATCCTCCCTCGAGGGTTAATAGTGACACACAGGATGAGGCATGGCGGGTATAGTGACGTTTTTCACTTCCCATCACGGGATGGGGGATAAAACAGTGAAAACTGACACCGGCATTGTTCCCACGTCGACCCAGGCCGTGACCATACCGGTAGGTGGCGGTTGGTAGGTTGCATTAAACGCTTTGACTTTTCGTCCCGTAGTAGGTGGGGACTGAGGGGGTCGAGCGTCTCGACCCGGGCTCACGCGAGTCGGACCGCCCGGGGCGGTCGAGCCCCGTGCGGGTTGGAACGCGGTCGAGGCCTCCCGTCGAGGGGGGCTCGTACGAGTCGGAGACGGGGCGCGGTCGAGGCACTTCGTCGAGCCGGCCTCGTACGAGGCGGACCTGTCGCTCGTAGTGGGCTGTGCTTTATTGCGACTTAATCGTTTTAGTTTTTATGATCGTTAAATGTGGGGTACCCCTATACTATTGGTACCGACACCTACTATCTCTGATAATCTGAATCACGTTGATTCAGTCCATTCATCTGAAAATTCATGCTAGTTCATTTAACATTCAGCAAATAATTTATCATCGTTACTAACCACGGAGCAAAGCTAAAACACATGTCAAATATTGAGGCTGATATTTAACTTACAAGTAATGTGCAGCACGTGAATTGATTTTGGGCCAAATAATTAAAATTTCAAGGGATCTAAAGAATATCAGTGTGCAACGTACTTGGAGGACGTATCTCGTACTTCATACTGAGGGTGTGTCTCGCCCAGTCGCCCTTAATTTGTTGCTCAGCTGCTGCTGGAGATGCAAGTTAATCCATGGTTAAAAGTTAGCTCAGCAACGAAATATGGCTCCCAAAAAGATGCAGTTAATCAACGGTTGGAGAGTTCTTACCTGCGAGATGACCTCTGAAGGCCAGGAGCAGGCACGAGCTCTGAAGTCCAGGAGAGGCCACGAGTGGCGCGGGCGAGGTCGTCCTCGATCTTCAGCGAGCAGGCGGCGTTGTGTTACCTCTTTGTGTGTCTGCAGGGGTTCGATCTATGGCAAGAGGGCGCAGATCCAGGCCGGCTGGCCGTCGTCCCGGCCGGGCAAGCGCGAGAGGGGCCTAGGCGGCGTGTGTGTCCCCGGCGACTGCGTCGCTGGGCGTCATGGGGCGGGCCGGCGAGCGCGGTTCCGCTCGACCTGGGAGGGCCGCTGTCGCACGTCCTGGACCGGGGCTGCGAGCATGACTGGAGATGGCCGGCGAGCGGCACCGGCGGGGAACCCTAGCCGCGGGCGGCGGCGGTGTGGAGCGTTGGGAGACGGTCGTAGATCGAGCGTGCGGCAACCCGCCTGGCCGCTGCCGCTCCGGCTGGCCACGGCGCTAGGCCTCCCTCACGCGGTCCTGTGCCACCAGTGGCGGCGGCTCCCTGGCGCTGGGCATTGGGGAGAGGAGTCGGTGCCGCGATCGCTCGAGTGAAAAGGGACGGCAAATTTTTTTTGTGAGGGATCGAACCGTGGATGCTCGGGCGCTCGCGTGGGGAGTGTTAGAAGCCGCGCGTGCATGGGACGGAGGGGTTAGAAGCCTGCCATCACACATCCGATCGTGGCCATTCGTTTTGTTTAGGGTGTTTTATTATCCCTTGATTTTGATGGTGTAGGATTTCTGTGTGTAATTTTCTGGGTACACAATGGTTGGAGGCTCTCAGCAGGGGACGTTTTACTGGGTGGACCAAGTATAATTTGAAGTGGTCAATTATAGTAGAGATTCATATATTTGCCATGATTTATGTTCTAGATTTAATCATGCTTTTAATCTGAAAATTGTCTAATTCTTTAACAATATTCCCTGAGAATATGGATGTAAATGTAATCCTCAATTTACCAATAATTTGTGCAATTGATCTTCTATAATATATAGGAAGGAAGCAATGGCAATGGGCGTACGTGCAAACGTACGTACGAAGCACGCCGACAAGCATGAGGAACGAGGAATCCGGACGGCGTCTCAACCTGCGGGGACGTTTAATTTGTGACGCCAGCGACTCCGGTGCAGGGCTTGCTCGCCGCACGGGATCATGCACGCCAGTCTCCCACATAAATACAACAGAAGATTAATTATTTCTCCGCAATCCTAGTTCCGTTCCGTTGCATTTGTGACGTCATTGGTGGTACGATCGAACCAGTTCAATGGAATGGAAAAAGGAAAGGCCCTGTTCGGCAGGCTGTTTTTTCGGCTTATAAGCCGGCTGTGGCTGTTTTGCTGTGAGAGAAAAACACTGTTCCACGGCTGATAAGCCGTGCTGATAAGCTCAGCCGAACAGGGGGAAAAGGATTAGCAGCAGGTAGGTAGGTCTCAGAACTCAAGACTCGTGCAATCGTGCTTGCTGCATGCTCTAGATGATTTCGTAAATGTGAGCGACTAGTTTGTGGAGGTAATTGCAAATTTGCCGCTGCTTTGAACCGGTCATTTCAAGCTTGCCAATAGGTATAAAATGGAAATATACCACCAGGACTGTTATTCGAGTGCATTATACTCTTGTGAAAAACAAAACAATAGAAATTTTTCAAAATGCCCCCATTGCATTTTGTGACTACATGATGAACCAACCGGCGTGCACACTAACAAAACCATGCGGCGCGGCCCTTAGTGTGTTGTACGCACAAATAAAGAAAAGTTAAGGACATTTATTTATTTAAACATAATTTATAAAATCTAATAAATCAATGTCTCGGTTTGAACTATTACCCGTAGCATTGTCCAATATCCATTAGCCTTGGTTAGCTTAAGGAAGGTGGCTGCAATATCCAGGTCCAGGACCCCCTCAAAAAAAAAACCAGGTCCAGGACATGTGTAGTGCAACACACGCCTTCGACGTACACGCGCACCGCGTTCTAAAACCTGATTTTATTTGTTAGCGACGTAGATCGCTGCACCAATAAATCTAAATCGTTATCGAGTAAATTGGTGATATTGTTAAATCTAGTAAACTAAACTTAACAAGATCGACAACTTTGATTAATATCAAATCTAGCAACGAGGTCAAAACGATGCAGCCTTGCTAAACATGATAAAAATCGATAACTAACTTATGCCAAGATGTGTAAGAGATCAAATGATGCAGCCTTACAAATAATGATACAAGTCGTGACGGTACTCACAAGCATACCGGAGATTGAAAACTGATGCAACCATGCTTACTGAAGAACTCATCAAGATCTGCCTTACTCCTACTCCTAAGGGGTGGCGTGAAAGCCGAAAAAGATAATTGAACTGGTTGTTTGATTGATTGAGATATCCATTACAATAGCCAGGGTGTACTATTTATACCCAAGGCTTAAACACGAGTCCTAGTAGAACAAGACTATTATAAACTTCGAATAAAAGAAAACATCCTAAGTTAAGATAACATGGACTCCACCCTTTCCTTTCTATGAAGTCTGACACGTCTTTGCCTTGATCGCTTCCATCCTTTCTATCGGCAGAATCCGAGTCTAGTTTGATGATGACATCATAGTTGATTAGTCGATTCTGATACTGATCTAGATTAGCCGATTCCGTAGACATCGCGGTCTCTGTAACAAAAATCCCCAAATCTCGGGTTCCGCGTCTCCATTCCAAAATCCGATGTAAATAGGAACCGACCAACCACCTCCTATAAAAAGGAGGGAGAGCCCCCCAGATACGACACATACAAGAAGAGCTACACCACACTTGAGGAATAAGAGCACCACTCCATGGGTTTAGGCCTAGCTAGCTAGAGTTGAGTAGCAGGGAGAGATGTGAGGGAGAGTATGGGAAAGTGTTATAGGGCTATATATATTCCATGCATACAACTATTTAGTTCTATAGAGTAGAGTTAATTCGGGACATACGTAAATAATAATACAGTAAATCACTAGCATTCAGAATTATCAGGGGCTTTGGGTTGGGGATTATGTTGTCATCTTTATTATTACTATGGGAAAACTAGTTATCCTTCTTGTTTGACTACTAGTAAGTCTAGTGCTACATTGGTGTGTTGGACTTCTTTGGGACCTCGATGAATTGAGTGTTCCCCAATTGAGCGATTATAATATAAGATAAAGCACAATTCAAACACATCAATATAATCTTGTTAAAACTTGACCAAAAATTACTTTGAAAAGAAAAGTATCAAACCATAGCCAAATTTAAACACATCACTAACATTCAGAAGCAAACGAACTGCATTATGCATTCAACATCGCATCACAGGAAGTTCAATTGCATCCCAATCCCAAAACGTTTGCCTTTGAAACTTGAGATACGTAGCTGATTCAATTCAACGTGTGAAGACAAATGAATGAAGTAGACAACAAGTACGCGCCTCAGAAGAAAATCGACTTGTTGGCCTTCTCTCTTAGGAGCTAGCGGTGGAGCAGGCGGCGGCGAATCGATGGTGTGACAACGTCCTCCAGGCTCTCGCGCAGAACTGCCGGTGGCGCCGCTGGAGTCACGCCTTCTCCTGCAATCTCAGCGGACAGCTCCTCCGCCTGCGTCTTCATGATATTATAACCTCGCCACATCCTCCACTGCCTTCCTGATGGGTGTGTCGGAGTTGTAGCTGCCCGTGCGGCCAGTGTCTCGATTATCGGCGTGGTTCCGGATGCTGCCGTGCCTGGCCTCCATCCCTTTGTGCAGCTTGTCAAGCCGGGTCACCATCGCCTACACGGCTAATGGCTGGGCTGGCGCCTCCGCCTCCGGCTCCCTCTGCAAACACAGAGCAACACCCCAGCACACTGTAAGTTTTACTGAAAAATACACTTTCTGCATAGTGGAAGTAATTTGCGATCCCAAATCAAAATTTAGAGACAACTAATAACTGTGGTCTGACAAATTGTGCATCTGAAGCAAGAGGATACTACGCTTTGCATCTTGCAATGCTAATGATAGATTCATTTTTTTAGACAAAAGGTTACGTACTGCCCAGTAAACGCAATCAAGAATAACAGTATTCGAAGATCTGTTTCACATTAATGTAGTATTCGAAAATGTCCCATCAGATGGCACAATAATCAAATCCAAGGTGTCCAACTTAAGTGAATATGCATTATTTGCAATCAGAGAATTTAAGATATGCTATAGCTGAAACTGTAACATATTTGTTAGTATGATAAATCCACTGTTGTGTACTGATGCCATTAGAAATTGGAAAGATGGTGAAGAAGATAGCAGTTCGGTAGTTATCCAATTAATCTACAAAGAAGTTCCTCAATTATTCCAATAGATGAAATTGAAGCATCTTAGATCTGATTCAGCCTGGGCACTTTTTAACCGTAAACCGAAAACCGAACCAAAATATCGGTTTTTTTGGTTTTCGGTTTCGGCTTCGGTTTTTATGGCTGAGAACTTCGGTTTTCGGTTTCGGCTTCGGTTCTAGCAGTCACAGAACCGAAGAACCGCAGAAACCGAACAAACCTGAAGTTCTGAACGGTGAAGCAGAAATGCCAGGCAGTCCACGTCCCCGTCTATCCAATGGCCCAAATAGCCCACCTAGCCACCTCGGCCCATGTCTACATCTCCAGCACAACCCCCATCCCATCCCGACGGCTCAGTCTTCACGAGACAGACACATCGCGTGCGGCTCCCCAAGCTCCCTGAGTGCAAACTGCAAACCCTAGCTGCAGGGCATGGTGGCGGCGTGCGAGACGGCAGCGCGCGGCGGCGGCGTGACCGCGCGAGCAGAAGCATGAGGCAGCAGCGTGCGGCGGCGACGTGAGGACTGAGGAGCAGCGCGAGGCGGAGGGCAGCGGCGCAAGCAGCGGACGCTCGGCGTGGCTGCTTGGTCGAGCGACGAGCGTGGCGGCGCGGACGCATGGGCGAGAGGGGCGCCGCTGATGCGCGTGCGAGCGGTGAGTGGAGCGACGCGGCATGTGCGGCGGACTAGCAGCGAGCGGCGGCCCGAGGACGGTGCAGGCACAGCATCGAGATCCCCACGCAGGTATGAGATCTCATAGGCAAATCTCGGTTCAAACCGAACACCGAACCGATTAAACCGAAACCGAAATTGTCGGTTCCTCTTTTTCTCTGGAACCGATCGGTTGCTACTTCTTCCAAAACCGAAATTCTTTCACTCCGAATAACCGAACCGAATCATCGGTTTAAACTGATTGCCCAGGCTGAGATCTGATCAAGCTATTGTACCAGGCACTAAATTAAAAGGTACATGGATAATTTATTGATATAAACCAAGTTGTTCATGAAATTCCATCTACTTATAAAATCATCCTCATCCTCAGACCAAATCAAATCAAACAAAAAGGCCTAATAGAACCAGGAGACATCTATATGTATACGTGGCAATGCTAATAATTAAATAAAACACCATGCATGCTAGAGCTTCACATGATACATCAGGAGATGTATAAAACACGCTCTTCCTCGCCGTGTCTCCCAGGCGACATGGCGCGCTGGTATCTGAAGCTTTGACTAACAATGCGTGGGTACGGCACATCACTGGAGCGCGCACGGTGCGGGCCATCAATGACTTCATCCTCGTATGGAACCGCGTCAGGCAGGTTCAGCTCACGGCAGGCGCGCCGGACCTGTTCCAGTGGAGGCTTTCTCCGGATGGGGGGGTACTCATCGACTTCTACCTATGGGGCAATGTTCTTTGGGTCCTCAAGGCCACTGGGTGCCGCGCGAGTCTGGAAGACGCCGGCGCCGCCCAGGGTGCGCTTCGTTTATTGGCTGGTTATGCACATGCGCTGCCGGACAGGTGAGAGGAGATATTGGCATGGGCTTCAAGATTTGAGCGACTGCATCTTCTGTGACCAGCTGCCCGAGACGATGGGACACATCATCTTGGGATGTGTCTACAGCAGGGAGGTTTGGAGCATGGTGTTCGCCAGGCTTCATCTTACTGACACCATTCAGGTTCTGGAGGATGACTTCATGGAGTGGTGGCTGCGGGTGCACAAGCTTGTGGACAAGGAAGTGAGGAAGGGGTTCGACTCCATGACCTTCCTGGTGGGGTGGCGTCTGTGGAAGGAAAGGAACTCGCGCACCTTCGACAGGGCGCAGACGTTGGCCGCGGCGCTGGTCAGGTTCATCTGGGAGGAGGCTGACTTGTGGGTGATCGCGGGCAGGGGCGGATCCAAAGGGGGGCTGCCGGTAAGGATGAAAACGGTCGGAAACGGTCGAAAACGGACTTACGATATAGAAAAACGAAAGCGGTCGGTTCGGGATATTTCTACATTTAGCAATTAAAGAGTACAAAAAATGGTTGAAAATGGTTGTGAAATCAATTGAAACTGACAATTTTTCATGTTAAAAAACGGTTCATAATATAGAAAACGAAAACGGTCAATTCGAAATATTTCTGTTCCGTTTTCATCCCTAGCTGCCGGGGCTACAGCCCCCCTAACGAGCCTGATTTATTCATTATACCATGGTTACTATAATATCCTGGATGTTAAGAAATAATTAAAACTTGATCTTGAAGCATTATCAAGCATAAACATCAAATGACATGTCATAAATGCATTCATTTTGCACATGTTACTTTAGTCATGTTGCATATGTTGCATGTGGTACATGTGTTGTTTAAGGAATGTTTCCCATGTAAGGTTTATACGTTGCATATGTTTCAAATACCCTGTTTATGTTGCAAGGAAATGTTTCAAGTATAACTTTAGGATGTTTCATGTTACATATACAATGTTTCACATGTTGCATGCTAAGTTAATAAAGTTAGAAGTTTAGGGGTTAATTAGATCACTTTTCAGATATAAAAGTTGAACAAACTTTGTTACATTGCTTGCTGCTATGTTAAGTCTATGATAAGGTGTAATTAGTTGATATATTTGAGTGATGGTTAATCCTTAATTAAATACCCAAAGTTGTTATGTCAAAATTGATTTCAAAACGCTGATTTCTGGAAAACCCCGTTTTACCCCCTTTTGTGTAATTCAGAATCTAAGCAAATTTTGGGGGTGAGCCAAAAAGCAAAGTTGTAGATCTGGTCTTGTTGTACAACTTTGATTTTTAGAGTTTTCAAAGTTTTAGTGTAAAAGTTCGAGTAATTTTGAAAAGATGCAAATCTCAAATTTGACCCCTTTTCATTTCCCTATTCCAATTTTAAAATGGAGGCATAATTTGAAAATGGTTTAAAGAGCAAAGTTGTAGGTCTTACCTAGATGTACAACTTTGGTATTTTAAGTTTTTGAAGTTTCAATATAAAATTTAAAGTAATTTTGAATTTACCAATTTCCAAAAAATGTCCCCTTTTAATTTTAAATTCAAATTTCAAAATCTAAGCTGAATTTGAAATAGTTTTTATTGAGAAAGTTGTAGAATTTGAAAAGTTGAGCAACTTTTGTTTTTACAGATTTTCAACTGTTATAGAAGATTTTAAAGTAATTTGCAAAATTGAGTTAGTGGTATTTTCGTAAATACTTCAAAATCGGTTTCCAACCACAGGGCGGCACCTCCCGCTCGTCGCCGACGGCCTTCGGCCATCTTCCAGGCGCATCCCATGGCCAGCTCCTGCTTCAGCATGTCCGCGCCGAGCCGCGTGTCGGCTTGAGGCCATTCCCGTGGCGCTATAAAGCCCATGCTCGTCGTCGTCCTCACCTTTTCCTCCCCTGTTCGCCACCGCCGTCATCGAGCACACCACCTCGCCGGTGCAATTTGCCCTCCCCTCTTAGACACCATTCAATTGCTCTCGCAGCTAGCTCTGCAAGCTCCTTGCGCGCGTACTAGGCCTGCTCGCGTCACCTCTAGCTGTCCAGCGCCACCACACGCCATCTTCTCCTTCAGAACCGGTCACAACGCCGCTGGAGCTGCCTCACCGTCGAACATACACCTCCGCCACGTCTCTGCCTCGACTGAGGTGAGCACCAGCTTCGCGGTGGTCTCCTAGTGCTAACCATGCCCTCGAGCTTGCCTAGTTTGTATCGTAGCCGCTGCGCCACCGCATGCCGCGCAGTCACGTCGCCCTCGCCACCGGCGAGCTTGCTGCCACCATCATGCCACCGCCTTAGCTAGCCCAGGGTGTGCGCAGGGAAGCATGGATCACGTGGGTGCCTTGGCCGTTGCTTGGGACCTCGCCGCCGGCGAGAGTCCGGTCGGTCAAATCGCCGGTCGTCGCGGTCACAATCGGAGTTGGCCGTTGTGGTCTCGGGTTCGGCCGACTGCGGTCGCGAGCCAGTGCAGCTGAGGGAGAGGGAGTGGGCCGGGGAGAGAGGGAAAAGGGGGATGGGCCGGTTGGGCCAGCCAGAGAGCGGGAAGAGGAGAAAGGCAGCGGGCCTGAAATGAGTATTTTTGTTTTTCTTTTTCTAAAAATATTAAATAGTACCAAATTTTATTTATTTCTTTGTGAATTATTTATAGCTCCAAAATTGATAAATTTTTTTGTGTAGTCTCTCTGTGTTGTGTACTATTTAGGAAAAATATGAAATTCTAATTTTAATTACTTTTTGTATATCAATTAATTAGCTCCATTAATTAATAAATAACTTTTCCATAATTTTTCTAGTCTTAATTAATTATCCAAAAATTGTGAAAATTGTTTTACCACTTAGTTATCATGTAAGATTCTTAAAATAAAAATTTAAGCTTAATTGGACAAAGTTGATTTTTCTTCTTAATTTATGCTTTATTAATTAGTTAATTAATCATGTAATTAATGCTTAATGACTTAGGTATTGTTTGACTTTGAGATTGATTGTTGACCTTGGATCATAAACATATGATGATCCTTGGCACCTTAATTAAGTTGCTTGATGCTCATGTTAACCTTGTAATATGTAATTAGGGTATGTTAATGATATTTCATGTACTTAATCAAAGTCATTAGTGTTAACCACTTAATGAACCCTAGTTGTAATGATAGATTAGTGTTGTTAGTTTGCAACTATACTACGAAGGAAAGTTATACTCAAGTAGATAACTAATGTTTATCCTTTCTAAATGTCTCTTGTATGCTATGCTTTGTTCATCATTATGTATCATGGCATCCATTCCATCATGTTAAGCATAACATCATTTGTATACGTGTAGTGCATACGTGAGTGAGAAGATTTGTGTTGACCAATCTTTGGATGGATGTTATCATTCAATGGTGCTCGTGTTGATCAAGTGTTGGAGAAGGTGCTTCCATTAGTGGTGATGATGTCAAGCCTAACTTCTGTGATCTCTCTGTGAAACTAACTTTCTCTACAACGCAGGCAAGCTTCGGACATACAACCACTCTTTTTGTTTTATAAATGCTTTATTACACCTTAAGTCTAGTGTAATGTGTATTATGTTAGTAGGAGTTGGTTGATACCGTTGTTGTATGATTACCTTGATCTACACTTATATCCAGATGATATCCCACTAGTATGGGTAGGTCGATTTCTTATGCTTAGTAATGCTTAGACTTCGATAGAAGTTGAATGGTGGTTTCATCGTTCGCGAGAAACATGATTACCTTTGCTTCTCCTAACCTAATGACGGGTCATGAGAGCATGTGAATATGAATAGGGTAATATTAAGCTGAGATCGGACGAGTGTCTTGCATCGTGAAATGAGTCGATGTAGTGCTCCGCTTATGTCGGTTAAGGACCGTTCGTTGTAGTCCCGTTTGGTCGAGACTTTGCAACCGACCGCATGCTCCGGTAAGCCTAAGACCTCGGTTAGTCCATCTTGGGAACGGCCAACCACGCACTAGGAGTAGAGCGATGGCGAGAGTAGTGTGTACCCTCGTAGCCAAGGGTTAGATTGGAGATGTACTATACTCTCGGGTGGCGCTGGACCCAGTCACGTTTTGGAGGATCTGAGTGAAGGTTGATATTTGTAGGTTAGAGTCCTACATATATCGTGTGGTTAGGGATCCCCAGCTGGGTATAATCGATTCGAATCGTCGCTGCTTCTTGGACAAGGAGACTTGACCTCCGCAACTACATCGTAGTTAATGGATGAAACTTTGGAAAGGAAATGAAAAGATGGAAATGAGATTTGATGCTTAATGCAAGTGATTGAGATAGAACAGATGCAAAATTGAATTACAATGAGTTTCACTAAAATTGATGTTAAAGCTTGGACTAAAATATTAAAAGGATCCACTTATAGTAAAGCTTTTATGCAAAACTCCACTTTTCCAGCTCCACTACTTCCCTTAAGCCAGCATATCTTTGGAGTCTTTTCTTTTCGTCGGGTAAGTCTTGCGGAGTACAATTGAGTACTCAGGGTTTGTTAACCCCTGTTGCAGGTACTGACTGGTGCTGCTAATCAGATCATGTCGGTGGGCTCGATGTGATCTGGTTGTCCTCTCCTGATTTAGTTGCTCAACCTAAGTTGTCTTTTGTAGTTCTACTCGACTTCCGCAATTAAAGTTAAGTTGTAAAAGTAACTTATTTTTTATATGTTAAATACTGTTTTAAATTCTTCCGCACTCTGATGTAAAGTTTTATAGCAAATGCTGTAATGTTGTAGTTACTTCTTTGTTGATCCTGTGTGAGTTGTATAATGTAGATGATTCGGGTTTTCCGAGGACACCCGATAGACTTTTTAAGTTATATGGAACACATGCATAGCCGTCAGAAGTCTTCGGGGACAATGACAAGTGCATGTGGGCCACATAATTTAGGAGATTCTGCCACATCTACTTAGCCTTAATTTAGGAGATAATTTAGGAGAACCAAACACCTTTGGGTTCACATACCAAATGTTTGGTGAGATTCTGCCACAGCTACTCACCGTACCAAATTAATGTTCGGGTTAACCTTTGGGTTCACGTACCAAATGTTTGGTGAGATTCTGCCACAGCTACTCACCGGAGGAATGACTGGCGGCGGCGGTGCGACGGGCGCGGGCTCCACGCTCCAGCGCGGCAGCAGGCTGCTCCGCCCGTTCACGCGCTGGCGGACCCCCACTCCGGCGCCGCATCCCAGGGGGCAAAGTAAGCCGTGGATGGAGTGGCGGACGAGGACGTCGCTGCCGCCGTCGCCCGCCAAACGGGCGCTCCACACGACGCCGAGCATCTCGCTCTGCACGACGCGGAGCCCGCGGGCGCCGGGCGGCGCGGGGTCGGGCAAGATGTCGAGGTACCGCCCGTCGGCGGTGCTGTCGAGGAGGACGTAGGCGGCGCCGTGGCGCTCGACATGGCGCACCTCCCAGGACGTCCTCGGCGACGCGCGGAGCGGGCTCAGGGAGACGCCGACCCCGTCCTCGTCAGCGTAGAGGAAGAGGTCGCACGCGCGGCTCCGCAGCCGCACGGGCATGCCGTCGGGGAACAGCTCCATCACGGGTCGCGCCGGTGGTGGTGAAGTCGTGCGCGGCGGCGTCGAGCGGGCGTGGGTTGCGACGGCGAGGGGCGGAGAGGTAGGGGAAGAGCAGAGCAGAGCAGAGCAAGGTGTTTGTTGCGATGGTTACTGTTTTGGGCGCCGGCTCCGAGGCAGGGGATTTGAAGGCGACGGTAGGTCGGTGGCCCTCGTCACCCGTGGCAGCCAGGCCACCTACACCAGTGACATGTGGGACCGCTGATGGTGGGGCTGGCCTTCTTCCGACGTGGACATATGCCTCTCGTCTCGGGTCTCACCCACGCCGCCCTCCGGCCTGGTGGGTCCCACCCAGTCCAGCTGGCGCCCGCGGCGTAACCAACCTGCCCCGCCCTCCTCCTGTTCGGCGATTCGCCGCCCGGCCCGGCCCCGTCCACGCCTCCGTGGCTCCGTGCCCAACCCGGCCGTATAATTGTCTCCGCGCCATGCAAGCCTGCAAGTCACACGCGATGGAGAAAATTGCATTTTTAGCAGTCCAAACAATGCGCTTCGCAAAACTAGCATCCGAAACAATATTTTCGTAAAAATAGCACCCAAAACAATTACTACTTGTTTTCTCTACCATTTCACCTTTTTTCTTTCTCTCTCTTTATTTCTCCTAAAATCTGGACAATACTGCCCCTGTGCTAATCGAGAGCCTTAATTCCCGTAACATCCAGGCCGCCGCTGTTCATATCGTGTTGTTCGTCTTCTCTCTTTCCGCATGCGAGCCCTAGCTGGCTCTCCATGGACGACGTGCCGCCGCCGTTCGAGATGACACCGCCGGCCAACATGACGCCGGAGTCCGATGTGGCGCCGCCGTCCGACGTGCCGCGCGACGTGCCTCCGCGGCCAGACGTGCCGCCTCCGCCTGATGCCGTAGCACACCCCATCGCTGAGGGGGACTTGATTGCTACGGTAAGAGCCCTGCTGCCCGTTGCCGCGACTCCGGCCTTGCTGCACGACGCACCGAGGCTGACCCCACTGCCTGCAGTACACAGGTACGTGATGAACGACTGTACTCCCAATTCCTGTTAGAAGTGCAGTTTGATGAAGTTAATATGGTTTGTCAGGTCCGATTTAGAGTTTTATGATCACATGGCAGCAATTCTTAATGAATCTGAAGAAGTGTTGAAATGGTTAAAAGACTACCATAAGCTGTTGTGGTATAGGTTTGCCTTTAATTCAGAAATTAAGTGTGACTACATCACTAATAATATAGCAGAGGTTTTTAATAATTGGATAAGAGACATCAAGGACTTGCCTGTTGTTGAACTTGCGGATAAGGTGAATATAACTACCTATTTTTTTCATACATGTGTTTTTTAAAATATATATGTTTGATATTAATTGTGTAATTTGCAGGTCAGAGAGATGATCATGAAATTGTGGAACAAGAGAAGAAATATTGGAGATAGACTACCAGCCGGCAGGATACTTCCAAGTGTTATGGTTCAGCTAAAGGCAAATACTAGAGGGCTGGGACACTTGAAAATACATGGTTCTACTAATTGGAGTGCAGAGGTTTGGGACAATAGCAAGAAAGTTGAAAGGCATATTGTGAAGTTAATTCAACGGACTTGTACTTGTCTTGAATGGCAGCACACTGGTAAGCCATGTCAACATGCATTGGCCTTTATAACCACACAGCGAGGAGTTGACCTTGAACAATTTGTGCATGAGTATTACTCGGTGGATAGATTTAAGGCTGCTTATGCTAGAGAGATTGAGCCAATGACAGATAAAACACAATGGCCTCAAGTGGAGTTGCCATTTGTTGTTGGTGCTCCTTTTGCTAAAGGAAATATGGGAAGACGAAGAAAACTCAGGTTGAAAGGATGTCTTGAAGGTGGTCATAAGAAGAAAGGTGCTAAAGATGTAGAAGGTGGCAATGCTACTGCTCCAACTGATGATACTGCACCAACCAATGCTAAAGGGAAGAAAATGATTAGAGGCCCAATGACTTGCAAAGAAATGTGATGAAAAGGGTCACAGGCAAGCTGGTTCTAAGTGTTCACTCAATGGGACAAAGAAAAAGAGGCAAGTCTTTTTTTTGTTGCAACCCTTGAATCACCATGTCATTACAAATATTTTTTTTTGAACTTGTAGAAAGAGGCAACAACCCTAGAAAGAACGTTACAAAAGAGAATCCAGATACGCTTAGCACCCAACAAAGGCCAACAAGAGAACAAATACTACGGGATAGTCCAGGAAGGATAACGAGAAGGTACGAAATAGTAACACACTTAACCTATGTCATTTAATTTACTCCAAACAAATAAAAATATTTATCTAATTGTCATTACACACATTTGTGCAGCCATCTTACTTTTTTAATGGGAGAGGGCAGTTCTTCACAGACCTCCACCACTACTCCTATGAGGATACCTACTGCACCTGCACCAAAGAAGATGACTCCAAAGAGAAAGCTACATATTGGATGAATGATATTTTGCAAGATGTGGTCACTTTTATTTGATATGAGATGAACTCATTTAGGTTTAATTTATGGGTCTGTGAGATGAACTAGTTTTTTTCCTTACCTGTAAGAAGAACTCGTTTTTCCTTATCTGTGAGATGAACTCGTTTTCCCTTGATCTGTGAGATGAACTCGTTTTCCCTTATCTCTGAGATGAACTCATTTAATCTCAAATTATGAACGTGTGATACGCATAAATTTGTTTATTCTATTATATGGGTATGTGGCCGTCTAGTGTATGTATCCAGGCACATGCAGTCACACGCACGCAGTCAGCGTCCAGGCCTGCACCGGCCGGCGACCAGCGCTGCCCAGTGCCCAGCAGATGTGGATATTACGTGAATTAAGGCTCTCGATTAGCACAGGGGCAGTATTGTCCAGATTTTAGGAGAAATAAAGAGAGAGAAAGAAAAAAAGGTGAAATGGTACAGAAAACAAGAAGTAATTGTTTTGGGTGCTATTTTTACGAAAACTTTGTTTCGGATGCTAGTTTTGCGAAGCGCATTGTTTGGGCTGCTAAAAATGCAATTTTCTCCACGCGATGTGGTGTTCGAGGAACATCGCGCATGGAAATGGAACTGGGGAGAAGAAAGCAACGCCACGGTCCCTGCAGCGGCGTTCGACATCAGGAGTTTTACACCGTTGCCGGACTGGGTACAGTAACTGAAGCTCCTCCAGCACACTCGTCAACGGGCTTGGATCAGTTTTCGCCGGGCTTCCGGGCAACTCCTGAAGCTACTTCATCAACACCGCTATCATCACAAGCCTCTCTCCATCGACCCTTCTCCAATACAAGCTACTCCAGCAATAGAACATGCTACACCACCGACTGAAGAAGCCATTGATTCAAACGCAGTGCTGCTCAGGTTCCACACTCTGCAGAATCTGAACGACACAACCGGTGAAGTTCAGGAATTCGAGTACAGTGGGTTGTGTTTCTATGCATTGGAGGAACAGTGTTGGCGTGAGGCAATGAAGACTAAACTGGAGTCCATTCAGTCCAACAGAACATGGGAGCTTGCGCCCTCATCATGTGAAGCTGAATATATTGCAAGTGCAAATGCAGCATGTCAGGGCATTTGGCTTAGTAGACTACTCAGTGAAATGCTTAGAAGGAAGGTGCCTGAGGTAAAACTGTTGGAGGATAACAAGTCTGCTGTAGTTTTGAGCAAGAATCCAGTAACCATGGGAAAAGCAAAATCGGAACATTTTTACGAGGAGTACTGAAACAAGCAGTTCTCCTGCTTCTCTGTTGCTCCTCTGAAGTCGTTGCTGCTGCCGGATCACACACAGTAGAGGTGACATAATTGTATGTATCAATTCTCTAAATTCTAATGTGGAGTTCGGAGAATTATTTTCGAGAATGTGGAGTTCAGAGAATTATAGCCTACCATCTGATCATTTCAGTAAAGTTGTAAATGATGTAGTACGCATCTGATTGAATTGTAGAAAATCTAATTTTGGGTAAATGAGGCATGGACAGTAAAGAAACTAACTATTGAGAGAATGTATGTTGCAGCACTGAACTATCTGACATTATCTGAAATGAAGGATACATAATGCTCAATTACTATAGACTAACGGCAATGTAGGCCAATTGTGAAATATTTACCAACAATAATAAGTTTGGGATGCAGGGAAGCAAATAAGATCACACTGACATTCAGTTTGCAGTCAAGTCACAGCTTGCACAGTGACAATCAGTTTTCAGAAGAATATATAGAAGCTACATGCTTCAGGTTCAGATACAATATTCAGGCTCAGAGCATGATAACAACAACACCATGGTCACATGAAAATTACTGGAACAGAAAAAATAATACAGGCACAATGTAAATTAAGTTCAGCTCACAGCATTTTCAGAACTGCAACAGCATGCAGTTTTCTGAAAACCAAACGGAACTAATAAAAAGAGCATCCAAATAAACCACATCAGTCCAAGGTAAAGTTGGATGCACCCCAGCTGCAACTCAAACATACAATGCTACAATTTTACAAACTTACATGCAACCTTTTGGACAGCAAGCTTGTACTGAGAAGTATTCCCTTGATGTTAGTACTAGCATCATTTTTTTTCCCAAAAAGGTCCATTGCCAAAATTGTTCAGATGAGCATGTCTACTACATAAAAACTCTCTAAACCTCTGAATGTTTTACTGTGTAAAGTCTAAACTATCTAAATGCTGTAGAGATAGAGATTCTGCCAGTAAGACATTTGGATATGTAAGACTCAAACTGGGTTCAAAACAAATGCAGTCAGGACGAAAATTCAGAGGAAAAACAAATTGACAGGCAGTAAGAGAATAGAAGAAACCCATCAGATTATGGCAGCCAAAATGTTTCAATTAGTCTATCCCATCCATCACGTTAAGCCTCAGCTTCTATAACATCTCCAGAAGAAAACATGTACAAACAAATCACGGAGCAGTTCATATCCCTTCTTTTCGGTCGTCCTGACCAACTTTCCCATGGCTAAGAACTACCGTCGCTCATGTCCACCATTGGCTTCCTCCTCGGTGAGCTCAGATTTGGAAGTCAAAACTCGCTGCATATCATTCCGGCGGTGTCTCGTAGTCAATCTCCCCTTCGTCCACCGGTCCACTAGCGCTTGAATCCCCATGGTCTGAAGGTTCATCTGGGTGATGCCCAACGTTTGGTGCTGCTTCAGAGAAGAAATGGTAGTCAGACAATGGTGAGTGGGAGAGCACCAAACTATTTACACAGTTCTTATCACAACGACGTTAAATTAATGCCATTGGAGGTTTGTCTTGTTACTCTGCTATGACTGCTCTTGTGTGTGAACTGGTTATGCAGAGAGTTTCAAGTATTGGCACAATCAAGTTATTTGTATTGATAGAAATGTGATACAGTCAGGAGGGGATCACTCCTAACATCAGTTATGGAATAATCAGAGCCTCCTAACATCAGTTCAAGCATTGGCACAATCAAGTTATTTGTATTGACGGAAATGTGATCTCAAACTGCGTGCACAGAAAAAAAATGGATACCACTACTAGTCAACAGAGAATCACCACAGAAACATTAAATGGTTGATAAAGCACTCATGAGAACAAGATCGCCCCTAATATGAAGTGCACGCTCTATTGCTACCTTTGTCGAATGTGTAACTTCAACTAGTTCAGCTAATACAAGATGATGAAATACATTTTCAGTCAATAAGGATCAGAAACAGAGAAATGGAAATAACTTGGTTAGCAATGGAGTCTGATTTTAGTAAGGAAGCGAAAACTAGATTATGGTCATGTATCCAAATGAAGCAAGATAAGTAGACAACTGCATTCTGCATCATCATGCAAACTCAAACAGATTCATAACTTTAAAGGCATCCTGGGAGACATCTTTCTAAAATCTAATTCACAAACCATGTCACCATGAAACACAATTACATGAGAAGTGTACTTCCCTCGGCCAACCTCCTATAAAACAGGGAATGCAGTACTAAGAAGTACAATAAACTCAAAGGACACATGCATGCTGATCATTAATATACTACATGCAGAAAAATTGATCAGGCAATTCGATCTGTACATTGACATTTGGAGCATGTAACTGCAGAACACAAGCAAGCAGCAGATAAACATCTAATCCAGCAGCAGGAATTAATCACTTGCATGCATGATATCTGAATAGCGGCAACACAACTGGATGAAACAAGCAAGCACAGTAGAATCAAACGTGGTTCCAAGTTGTCTTACCTCCATCCGCGTCCAGGTTCCAAGTGATGAGGTAGCGACTTGTGACCGGTTCGTCGTCCGGCCCTGGCCTGTGCAGCGGCTCATATTGCTCACAGTCCACCACCGTGTGCTCAGGCACATTGACGCCGAAGAGTCGCTGGTTCAGGGAGAAGTAGACCACATTGGAGTTCACCGGGGAGACGCCCACGAGCATGGGAGGGTTCGGCGGCAGCCCGGTCAGGGCGTAGCTTTCGTGGTCCCAGATGTCCTGGAAGCTTTCCGTATAGTTCATTTCCCATCGCCATGGATTGTCCTCCATGTCTCGATGCCACATGTTCACCGTCGCCGCTCCGTGGCCGTGGGGGCTGAGGATGATCTCCACGTACCGCACCAAGTTCTCGCTTACAGCGATGCAGCGCTTGCAGTGGTGGTCCGGCAGGGCTCCGGCTCCAGGGCGGAGGACACGACCAGGCGGGAGGCGGTGGAAGTTCAGCACCTGCAGCAGGTTCGGTTGGGCGAGGTCGCAGCTGATGAGCCCCCACGAGAGGTCGAACCAGCAGACCGTGCTGTTGATGGTGACTGTGCCGTGGGGTACCCAATTCCGGTGGCGGTCCCTCGCTAATAAGGGGTTACCATAGATGTTCCCCTCCCAGAGGCCGGTGTCCGATCTGAAGTAGACGACGACGGCTTGTGGAGCACCCGTGGTAACGATGAGCTCGGCGATCTGGTAGTGACCTGTTTCTTGGTAGCAGACGAGGCCGACGCTCTCGATGTTGCTTAGGGCGGGCATGTTGACGAAGTCGTCGAGGGGGCGGTCGGGTATGCGCACGGCGCACGCATCGATCTCGGCACCGTCGTCGTCCCTGAGGAAGTGGCGTACCACGACGAGGTGGCTGTGGTCGGGTTCCTGGTCGAAGTTGGTGCCGTAGGAGGGCGCGATGGCGAAGTGGACGAGGAGGCAGAAGCGCCCGGTGGCGATGATGTAGGGGTACATGTCGGGTCTCGCCGGGTCGGGGTGGGAATGGAGGCCCGCGAAGAGGAAGGAGACCCACGGCGGCAGCGCGACCATGATGGTGAAGTCGGGTGCGAACGCGTCCATCGCCGCGTGCGCCAACTCCGACGCCACTGCGTCCGTGTTCACGTTCACGACGCTCTCCTCCAGCTGTATCTGCGCCTCAATCACCGCGTCCTCGGCCGCGACGTCGTGCTCCTCGGCTTCCTCGACCCCAGCGTGCTGCTCCTCCTGCGCCTGCGCGTCCTCCTCGGCTTGGTCTTCGGCGACCGCGGCGTCCTCCTCCTCCTCCTCCTGCGCCTGCGCGTCCGCCTCGGCTTCGGCGAGCGCGTCGTGCTGCGCCTGCGCTTCCACCGCCGCGTCCTCGGCCGCGACGTCGTGCTCCTCGCCTTCCCCGACCCCGGCGTGCTGCTCGTCCTGCGCCTGCGCGTCCGCCTCGGCTTCGACAACCTCGCCGTGCTCCTCCGCGTCCGCGTGCAAGCCGGGCGGGCCGACGTCGAGTACGCGGCGTAGGATCAGCCAAGGCCTCTCCATCGGCGCTCGCTGGTGCGCTTGGCTTCCCGCAGCGAGGGAGAGGGAGACCACGCTGGGGCTGTTGAGGCGAGAGGGTGGCGGTGGGGTTTGGGGTGATTTGGTGGTGGCCTAGCGATTCGGTGGAAAATGGGAGCGCAGGATGGTAATTTATACAAAAAAAATAACGGTTACGGCCTTCTTCACGAACATTCCGTTCATTCCCTGGGCCATGATGGGCCTTTGCAGGCCTAACCCAAGTGAGCCCGCCCCAATCAATACAATGCCTATTAGCTTATTAGAAATATTCCATAAGAATATGGGTTAATCCTCAATTCACCAATAATGTGATCCAGTAAACATGGAGATGGATGACATAGTGGCTTGGCATTTCGAACCGAAGGGATGTTTTTCAGTTAAATCGGCCTACCGGCTGTTTTGTGATGACCAGCAGCAGACTGCAGTGGCCGATATGAGTGCTGAAAGCTCGAGAAGAGCAAATGAAGATGAGCAATTCTGGCCTTTGATTTGGAATTTGGACTGTCAGAACAGAGTTAAACATTTCATGTGGAGGCTGGCACACAACTCCTTAGCTTTGCGATCAAATTTGAACCGACGGGGTATGAAAATTGATGACCGGTGTGTGATGTGCGGCTGAGTTGGAGAAGATGGGGGGCATTTGTTCCTCACATGCAAACATGTCAAGGATGTTTGGAGAAGGGCGGGTCTTGAAGGGAGTCAGACGGCAGTTGGTCAGGTGCCATGAAGCAAAAGAAGTAGTGAAAACGCTGATGAACTTGAAAAATGAAGCCAAGCTGCGATCGATCTTCCTCCTAAATAATTGTTGGCAAGAGAGGAATGCAGTCCGGGAGGGAGGACAGAGACGCCCAGCAGAAAGTGTGGCGATGTTAAGCTGGAGGCAAGCAGCGGAGATGAAAAATTTGAAACACTCAGGTGAGGACACAACAGTGAGTCAGAGGCGCAGAGGGAAGTGGCAGCGACCACCGCAGGGAAATCTGAAGGTGAACGTAGATGGCGCTTACTGTGAGCAAGACATGAAGGGTGGATGGGGCTACGTGATTCGCAATGAGGAGGGCAGGGTGATTCAGTCGGGTGCAGGGTGTAAGCAATTTGCTTGTAACGCCATGCACATGGAGCTGATTGCCTGCATTGAGGGCGTCAAAGCTGCAGGCCTCCTGGGTGTCAACAATATTGTGTTGGAGACTGATGCTATGCAGGTTATACAAGCCCTTCGAGATGATGGATTCAGACTCGCCACGGTGGGAGGCCTGGTACATGAGCTAAAGGATCTGCTGGTGGAGAATTTCGTGTCTTTCCAAGCCAAATTTGGTCCGCAGGAATGTAACCGGGTAGCCCATGAATTAGCATCACTTGGAAGTAGAAGTAATTTTCTTGTTCCGTCTGTCATGGCCGGAGTCTTAGTGTCAAACGATTTACTCCCCCCATCCCAAATTATAAGACGTTTGACTTTTTTTTGATCCCAAGTTTGACCACTCGTCTTATTCAAAAAATTTGTACAAACATAGCCAAATTTAAGTCATTCTTGAGGAATTTTTATTAATATACCAAGCCACGATAAAAGAATTAATATTTTGTACAAATTTTTGAATAAGACGAGTGGTCAAACTTGATGTCAAAAAAGTCAAACGTCTTATAATTTGGGATGGAGGGAGTAGTTGAC
This sequence comes from Saccharum spontaneum, assembly GCA_022457205.1. Lineage (NCBI taxonomy): Eukaryota > Viridiplantae > Streptophyta > Magnoliopsida > Poales > Poaceae > Saccharum > Saccharum spontaneum. The sequence goes on along the minus strand of CM039591.1, from coordinate 13,678,124 downwards.
ATGGTGAGTAATGGAATTCAGAATTCCCCTCAAAAAAAATAATGTGTGCAGCTGATCTTCTATAATATACTCCCTCCGTCCCTAAATGTCTGTCGCTTTACGCTTCACGAGAAACAACTTTAATTAAATATATATTAAAAAAATATTAATATTTATGGTATATAATTAGTATCATTGGAAAGGTCTTTGAATCTAGTTTTTTAATAAATTTATTTGGAGATACAAATGTTACACGTATTTTATACAAATCGAGTCAAACTTGCGGGTATAAAAACCGAAAACGACATACAATTGGGGACAGAGGGAGTAGAAGGAAGCAATAGTTTGCTACCCACAGATGGAATTTGCTTTGTGACAAAAGAAAGGATTATTATTAGAACCTTACTACAGCCCATGTGCGCAGGCATAGAAAACTCTGCCCGCACATCTCCTTCCTCACGTGTGCCTCCTCTTCTTCCTCCCACGCTCACCTGCCGCTTCCTCACCCCGTCCGGCTCCGGCAACACCAACGTCGCCTCCACCTTCGCCCTCGACCACAGCCAACCCTAACCCGAGCGATGTGCCTCCCCCTTCCCTGCTCTGGCAATGCACCCCCACCTCCGTTGTCACCCTCCACCGCCACCACGCTAATCTCAGCCTCTTCTTCTTCTCCGGTCATTGCCTTCACCGTCGGCACCGTCCAACCAGTGATGGGGACGTGATTCCCAATCTTCCGTCAGGTTCAAGATAACTATCGATTTGGTCGGAAGCGACACACCGATCCGGCTTCAAATCATAAAGACCCGAACCCTGCAACCTTAGCACCACGTCTTCTCTGGTTATCAACCATATCACAATCCGGTTGACCTCACCACGAAGGCTAATCCCTGCTGTGAATCGAAGAACACAAGCAAGAACAAGATAAAATGCAACTCAATTGAAGTGACAATTGCAGATGAATGATTAAGCACTCGAAGTTGGGGTCTCGCAAACCGGCTACTGTCAATGGACAGAATAATCTAAGCAAAATCCAAACCCTAACATAGGCGATGCCTACTAATTATAAAGCCTAAGGGACGTCCAAGAACCCCTACTCACATCGCTAAGGAGTCTCGACACATTACAAGGCTCAAACGGCTCAAAAGACGGCGACGCAGCGCCCTGACAGATTCTGGATGTCAACTTGTTTCGATGATTCCCGTTGACTCTGATGGAATTTGGGTCTCAAACCAAAGCCATTGGTTAGCTTATAAAATTATCTTTCCATCCATATATGGATCATCGAAAACGGAGTCCGGATGCGTCCTGGGCGTCCGTTTTATTGCAGACTGGTCTAGAAGGCCGAAGCAGACTCGAACTCGAATTGGTCTGGGCCTCCGGCTTGGCTTGGACGTCTTTGCTGGCCTGCTAAGGTGGTGGCCAAGGAGGAGAACATACTTAGCATCTTTTAGGTGTTCTCCATCTTCTTGGGGCATGCTCCAACTTGGGCTTGGGTCCCAAGTATGAATAACAAGCATGCGACGACGCCGTAGCACCCGATAGAAATAGCGGCAGAATGTCTTGATAATTTGGAGACCTTGCCAATGTGATATTGAGGTGGGAACAGATCTATTTGAAAGTTTATCAAATAAGCTTTTCATCAAGTGCTCATTGACCTCGATCGCACTCCGGATGGATGGGTTATGGCCTTCCCAATGGAGCACTATCGGGCTGCCGACGAACCGAAAGTTCAATTTTGAGACATATTTGTAGCTATATTCAAATAATGACATATACATGTGGAACCAAGTGAATTGTATCCAAAATTACTATATAAATGTAGAAACGAGCGCACCTTATAATAAATGGTCATATCCGTTAGTGTCATGTCCTCATCAACCAGCCTCTCCCACCGCCCGGCCCTCCGCCGCCGTCTCGACCACCACCGCTGCCAGTCTGGCGTCCTCCACGGAAGCTCCCTTCTAAGCCCAAAGAGCATGGAAACCCCAAAATCCTAAACCCTAACGCCGTGGTCTATTTCATCTCCGGCCGCGGCAGCCGGCAAGTGAGTTCGCATGCCATTTTTTGTCTTCTAGTGCGTGCATAGCGAAGCCTGTCCGCACGCGCATGCGGTAAGAAGCATTTGGGTTATTATTACTAGCAAAAACTTGCCTGTGCGTCGCAACGGGGAGTACAATTTATTACTCGGTGATTGTATTTTTTTGTAAAATTTAAATGTGTTTGGTCCAACTTTAAATCAAATAAATATAATTCCATATGAAAAATTGACAAGAGATGAAGTCAATTTAAATTGGTGGCTATTATGTGTATTTATTATGAGTTTGAAAAGGTTGAAGGTGAGCCACACGCCTACACAAGCATCACAAATAGATTCGGACAGCTAGGGCATGATATAAATAGTGCGGTGCTAAGGAATGTTTTACATTTCTAAGCTCAAAATGAGAAAAGTTTCGACTAAAAAATGAACATTATTTCTAGTTTACTATTTAAAAAACAAATTATAAACCAAAATTTTCTTATTACCTCCGGCTTACCTATTTCACACGGGAAAAAGGTAACCAAAAAGTGTTGATCCTTCATACATGAAACAAATATTAAACCATCATGTACTTAAGTACGTTGGAGAAAAATCAGAAGAAAAAATTTGCCAAACAAATCAGAAATCATAATGTACGTAAGTACATCTCTAAGAAAAGCAGAAGAAAAAAAATCGTGTGTACCAAAAATCTATCTCGTTGCTTCTAGTTTACCTATTTCATGAAAAAAATCATTCACAAAACTAAACAAAAACATTGATCTTCGTACGAGAAACAAATAAAAATCACCAAAACAGAGAAAACTACTAAACAAATCGGAAAACCACCTTGACAAAAAATAGAAAAAAAATTATGTCACAATACAGAATCAGAAACTATCATGTACAGTGGAGGAAAAAGGAACAAAAATTCATATAGAAAATACGTGGAAAATTAAAAGAGGAAAAATTACGTAGGGGAAATAGAGAAACATCACATGACGAAAAACAAATCCATCCAAAAAAAAGTGGCGTGGAAAAAATAATGGAAAAGCAAATTTGGAACATCCTATAATGATAGAGATATGACACAAGATAATTTTGTTGATTCAATAGTTCAAGTATACTGTATATAAGTATTCGAAGATGGCATATTGGAATATGAAAGGAATTGTACTATCAAGGAGATAGCATGAGGTAATTGTTGCCGTATACGTCCGCAATCAAGGTAGCCAATAGGTCACGACGGTCCCGAGCCCACAACAAACCTGACATACTCCAACCGGCCGCAAAACCAGTCGGTTTAATATTCAGGGTAAGATTTATCTAATTTGTATTTTTGTTTGTCCTTTTCTATTTGATCAGGATTTCTATTCATATTCAGCTTAGGATTAGGATTCTAGCTATCCAAGTTATTTCAAGAACCAGTGTCCAAACAATGTATACATTGTATTTTTGTTTGTCCTTTTCTATTTGATCAGGATTTCTATCCCTATTCAGTTTAGGATTAGGATTCTAGCTATCCAAGTTATCTCAAGAACCAGTGTTCAAGCCGTGTATACATCATATAAACAAGAGGGTCCTAGACAGATAATAGAAACAATTTCGACATTCACAGAGTTAGTTAGGAGAGGCCATACAAAAAAATGAGAAGAAATTTTGCCTCTTTATTATTTAATAGCAAATATGCCTGTGCATTGCAACAGAAGAAGAAAAAACTATCATTTTTCATAAATTTTAATGGCTATAATTTATTTTACAATGATCATGACATCCATAATAAAGTTAATTTCGTTAATAATATGACAATGTCCTGTTAGGTCTGTAACGAATTAAATTACTCCCATTGTCCCAAATCATAAGTTGTTCGGACTTTTTTTTAGATATATAGCTTTTACTATGGTTTTACATATACATTATGTCTAAATACATAGTAAAATATATATATATATATATATATATATATATATATATATATATATATATATATATCAATTTAGAATAGAGGGAGTATAACCTTGATTTTCTTTTCAATTGTAAGACACAAAAATATTTACTCGTAATATAACCTAACTTTAATCTATATCTATATCTATGGATCCTAATCCAAATTCAAATCCAAATAGAAAAGAACAAGAATAAAAATTACCCTAGGCCACGTTTAGATTGCAAAAAATTTCAATCCGATAAATAGTACCACTTTCGTCTTATTTGACAAATATTGTTCAATCATGGACCAACTAGGCTCAAAAGATTCATCTCATAATTTCCAACTAAACTGTGTAATTAGTTATTTTTTTACCTACATTTACTACTTCATGCATGGGTCTAAAGATTGATGTGATGGAGAGAGTGAAAAAATTCTAACTTTTGGGGTGCATCTAAGGCCATAGTCTTATGTCTTATCCTAATCTATATCTATATCCAGATTGTTATGAATCCTAATTTTAATAGATCTTTTCATTTACAGTAACTTGAATAGGAATCCTAATTATGCTTTTCTCCTGTACCAACTCCCGGTATCTGCTTTTTTTTCATCCAGATTCCCTCCGTCGGAGCCTCCAAAGCATCCAATTGTGTCTGTTTCTTTTTTCCATATTTTATTTCTGTTTTTGTTCGTTCTGGTATTGTGTCCTTTTTTTCACATAAGTTTTTGTTTCTTCCGCGTTCGGTTTCGTTTCTCTTTTTTCATCTTATTTTTTCTTCCCCTTTCTGTTTACTTATTTGTTTTTTTTCATGTTGTGTTTCTTATTTTTCCCTTGTTTTCAAACAAATAGCACCGTAGACGCACTCCTATTTGAACTCGCTGACAATAATTAACCATGTATCTGGATCCAAAAAGGTAACAGAACGAGGTGATGGACGAACATATGATCACGACTTATGAGTTCAGGTCACGTACACGACCCAATATGTTTTGGAATTGAACCTCGTATCGCGCTAAATAAGAGTCATTCTAACTCGTATGAGCACAAGTTATATAAGTTCGGACGGAAGAAACTCTTCATTGTGCGGTAGTTAGAGGGAGATGGACAAAAAAATGGATGTACAAAAAAAATAGGCTAAAATTTTATCTCATTATTATTACTGGCAAAAGTGCCCGTGCGTTGCAACGGGCTGTCCATATCCACCGTGGTGCTTTTGTTCACCAACCTTCACATTTACGTAATGTCTCCCATGCTGGTATCTTACAACAGAAACTGCCTTGCCTTGTGCATGAGCTCACTATATAGGATGAGCGTGCCTGGTCCTGTGTTGCTAACATGAAGGGCGTTTCGTGTCGACACATTTGAATCTATCTTGGAATTGGACTCCTAGTGTGTTTGGACCTGCGCTTCTCTAATTCGCCTGGGCATAGGAGGTCTAGAGATTTATCTAACGATTGTGTCATGCGTGTCATGCATGTTGCCTTGTGATAGGACTCTGCATGATGCTCTAACATCTTTTTCGTCCACCGCTCTTAACTAACTCTGTGAATGTAGAAACGATCTTTGTTGATTTGTCTATAGCCCTCCTATTTTATATGATGATTTGTTTTGGATAGCTAGCTACGATTCCAAGCTAAATAGGAACCTTATTATTAAGAAGGAAGAAGCAGAATCCGATTAGACCATGAAGTGGATTTTTGCATGATGTTGTTCACGTGTGACGGCGTTAGTTATTTTGGAAATTTTCTGCATGCTGGTATTTGGACAAGTCACATGCACATGTGAAGGAATGGATAGGAGTTGGAGCCAGAATCCAAGTGTGTCACGTTTGCATGTATGTGATCCTAATAGGCAAAATAGGAAAAGAAGCGTAAACAAAATACGATGACTGATGTTAGCTATTGTTTGATTTGATTAGCTTTGATGTAGCAAATTGGTTTTATATATAGAGTGGTGCGAGTCTTCCTACGGAGTTCATGTCCGGTTGCTCTACCACGTCCAAGTCCTAGTTGTTTTTTTTAACTTAGATTAGTAACAAGGTGTTTGCATATATAATATAATAATATAATGATAAGATGGCATTTTGCTTCCGTATTTATGGAGGGGAGGAGCACATCACGGACTTGATTTTGGGTCGCGAAAAAAATCTGAGTTCCGAACTGGAGTTAACTTGATTTTTGTGACTCAAACCAATATGAATAAGAATCATACTCCGTATTATCGCTATTTTCTATTTGAATTAGGATTTCTATTCCTATTCAGTTTATTTATATTCAAAGAGATCTATTTGTCCTAGCTATCTAGGGTTATATAAGTCTAGACGGAAGAAACTCTCGACTACCGGTAGTTAACTCTCTATTGTTCGGTAGTTAGAGGAAGATAGACAAAAAAAAATGGATGGACGAAAAAAAGAGCCTGAAATTTTGCCTCTTTATTATTAGGTATAGACTAGCAAATATGCCCGCGTGTTGCAACGGGATACATAATTTTTTGTGCGGTTATTTAGACAATTTATGATTTAGAGATTTATTTAACATTTGTGTCATTCTAATTTATCTTAGAATTAGACAGGCAAGATATAATCATGTTTTTCTAACTCATATAATAAGCACATGCTACTGTAGCTTGTATGCCTACCAGAGAGTTTGTGTCATTATTCCGATCCATCCTCGAATTAGATTCAAATACTTATCTGGATATGTTGGGGTTTGTGGGAGATTGATGACTTGGCCACGGAAAAATAAAAAATAAAAAATAAAACTTTTAGCCTTTTGTATTTTAATATTAGAATTTCTATTTGGGTACTCATCGGATGGATCTATTTGGATTAGGATTCTAACAATTCAGGCCTCAAGAACGTATATTCAAATGGTAAACACATGAATAGAAATGATTTTCACATCACAAAGTTTGTTAAAGGAGGACCGGACAAAAAATGGGTGGAGAGAAATTCTATCTCTTTATTATTAGGTATAGATTTATTATTTATTATTAGGTATAAATATAGATATAGAGGTATAGATTATTGGTATTTTGAACGGATAAATAGTGTCGCACCACACAACTTTTGCCATTAACATGTCCTCGCTGCAAATGTTTTGGAATGAAAACGTGAGTGATGGAAAGGTGAGTGCCTTCCAAAACCTAGTCCAAAGTTGTAGTGAAAAAAAACCATCGATGTATAAATACCGACAATCCGTCCTGAAAATGACACAAACCAAAATACATGAAATTTGGAAAAGTGTGCGTGGAGACTAGCGCATATATATACAAGTATATATAGGGTCTGATTGGTTGTCTGCAAAGAACTTGCATTGTATGAAGGGGTTATGCAACATATGTTACACCTGCATAACTAAATGCAATTTGTAGTTGTTTGGTTGGAGTGTATTATTCTTCTTGATTGCTTGTGTCTATGTTTGGTTGGATGCATAGTGGCAAGTTGCATCGAGTAATCTGTGTTTGGTTATACTGTACATCTAAAATCAACATCGGCAATTCATCAAACACCCTGGCTGCTAGCGCCCAGGCCGTGGAGGCCAGCAGCGATGGAGGCTGCTACACCGGAGATGCCATTGCTTTCTTGGCTAATAATCCAGCTCGTACGGTACAAGAGATTGTTCACCAGCTCTTTGGTTTGATTCGCATGCACAAATATAATATAATACAAATCCGTGGCGCCTAACAGAGACGTCGCGGTCGTGGAATTCAGCAAATGAAACACACTGATGATGAAACTTTTAACAAAGAACAAACATCTCTGCTTCCTTTTAGACGGTACCGGAGTTGCGATGCGAGAGGGCGAGCGCCGCGGTCGTCGCGGCCGCACAGGCGGCACCGGCACCGAAGAAGGCGGCAGTCGAAGGCGAGGAGGATCTCAAGCTCAAGGGTCTGCAGCGCGCCATGTCCGACCTGGCCAGGGACAGCAAGAAAGACCGTCGTCGCCAAGCAGCTGCAGCTGCAGCTGCCGGCGACCGCAGAGCAGCAGTAGGTGGAGGAGGCGCGGTGGGAGTGCTGCGACCTGCACCTAGGAGTGCACGCCCCAGCAGATGGTGTGCGGGCTGTGCGCGGAGGCGGTCGACGGTGACGGCGTGAGCGGCCGCCACGGGGGCCGCACGGAGGACACGCTCGCCGCGTCGCATCAGAGGTGAGCACGCACAACGAACAGCTTCGGTGGGGAAGGAGATTGACTGATGGCGGTGTGGGTGGGCAGTAGCAGACTGCACAGCGGGTGCAAATGATTGAGCGGTGGCCTGCAGTGCGGGTGCAAGCGCGAGCTGCACAGTGGATACCGTCGATTTTGACGGATGCAGGTGGAAGCTGCTTCGAGGAGAGTGCTACGCTGCATGAGACTTTCTGCACAACACCACACTGCGTTACGGGGCCTGGAGAAGTTGTAATACAGGCAACCAATCATACCTATAATTTTCTGAAGAATGTATTAGTGTGTGCACCATTGCAAACGATTTTTTTTTTCCATTGTAAACCCGTGGTTAATGGATCGACCAATTTGTACAACAAATTAACCAACTTATCCAACAACCTTCAGCAATCACAACGGCGTCTTTCTACTCCACCAGTCTACCGTGGGCTGGTGGCTCACGTTTCCCCCGAGTCCAAGGCCAGGGCGCACTGCATGCGCCCCATGCCATGAGGCTGTTGAACTCGACGGCGCTCCAGGCTTGAGCGTCAGCGTCTCCGTGTGCGCCTGTACCCGTAGCCCGGTCCCGATGCAAATGTACGCACACCACAGGGAGGACGCCAGGACGGAGACCAAGGAATATTTGTTGCTGCATGCACGCCGCGGTGCCGCACGGGATCATGCACGCCAGTCTGCCACATAGTACAGCAGAAGATTCTCCACTATCCTCGTGGTTGTGTAGTTCCGTTGCGTTTGTGACGTCATTGGTGGTACGATCGAACCAGTTCAACGGAAAAGGGAATAGCAGCAGCATCAGGTAGGAGAACTCAAGACTCGTGCTTGCTCTAAGATGTGATTTACTGAATATGAGCGACTAATTTGTGGAGCCTGTGGAGGTAATTACAAATTTGCCGCTGCATTGAACCGTTCAATTCTAGGGTGCTAGTTTTGAGGAATAAGTTGGTCTATTAGCTTTTTACTCCTCATTTTTTTGGTTTGGTTTGTGAAATAGAATGGGTTAATTCTTATCATCGCATTCATCACAAGCTAACAATTAGTTCATACGAGTAATGGAATCGTCCTATCAAATTTAAGGAATGAACTCTTTGAACTTTTCAATAGGAAAAACAGAAATATACCACTAGGACAGTTGTTCGAGTGCATTCTTGTGAAAAACAAAACAAAAAATAGAAAATTTTAAAAATGCTCCTAGTTTTTTACTGCTAACTTGTTGCTGCTTTCATCTATTCCCTCCTTCCCATAAAAAACGTCATTCTCGCTTATCGAGAAGTCAAACATATTTAACTTTTACCAAATATATATAACAAAATATTAATATTTGTGGTACATAATTAGTATTATTTCGAGTGCATTCTTGTGAAAAACAAAACAAAAAATAGAAAATTTTAAAAATGCTCCCAGTTTTTTACTACTAACTTGTTGTTGCTTTCATCTATTCCCTCCTTCCCATAAAAAACGTCATTATCGCTTATCGAGAAGTATATTTTTTTAACTTTTACCAAATATATATACAAAAATATTAATATTCGTGGTATATAATTAGTATTATTAGATAGATGGTTGAATATATTTTCATAATAAACTTACTTAGAGATATAAATATTGTTAATATTTTTTAAAACCTAGTCAATCTTAAGAACGATTGACCAACAGGAGTCTGATAGCGACTTTTTTCTAGGATGGAGGAAGTAGGTATCTACGTGGTTCTACACTTAGTACTAGAGCAGCAACGTGCTCTGCACCATAGGGCCTCTCGTTACTGTGACAATAGGTATCATGTTCCAAATTACTGTTCATTTTTTTCCTTTAAATCAAGTTAATCTTTTCTAATTGATGGAAAATGCATCAAAATCTATAATATGAAATTATTTTAATTAATTTATCTGCTCTCTTCATTTCAATTGTAAGTCGTTCTAAGTTTTTCTAGGTTCATAGCTTTAAATATGCATCTAGGCATAACATATACAGTATATCTAGAAGCATAGCAAAAGCTATACATCTAAAAAAGGTAGAACGGTTTACGATTTGGAAGAGGTAGTATAAAATATGTCTTGGAGATGCATTCATTTGAACTATAGATGCTAATATATTCCTCTAAAGACTTGCTCAAAGTTAGGAATGGAGCTTAATTTAGGACAAACTAAAGCGGACTATAATTAAAATTTAGGATGTAGGTTTTATGCCTAACTGTGTCATACGTGACGTTATTTTGTTTCATGAAGACCATTTTAATTTTTCAAACACCATATAAAGAAGTTTCCCGTATTTACATCCGGGCTTCATGGCGCAGATCATGAAGGTGCCCAAACTTATGTCCTGTTGAATCATTTGACAAAGGCCCAGGTACTTATCAATCATGGAATGGAATTTCGATCATATTTTGGCGTTATTTAGATGTACTCATATCCATCTCAATTTACTATGTATTGGAGTGGACTACAATAGAATTTAGTTTAATTTTCACTCTAATTCACTCCAATTCACTTCAACACCTATAAACTAAGGTGAATACGATTGCAAGCAAACAAGACCTTACTCATCAAACAAATGCACACAGGGTCGGGTACTCATCAAACATATCAACAAGACACCAATGCACGAGAAGGCAGCAGTGCTTGTGCTGTGGGGTTTTTTTTTTTGAACAAGCTTGTGCTGTGGAATTGGTAGCACTGTAGCGTGAACGTGTTTTATTTCCAGGCCGAACGGGCAAATCAATGAAGGCCCACGACATGCAAGCTGGACTGGGCTCAGCGACTCCTCGACGAGTATGGGACACAGCCTTCCGGCCAGTCAACATTTATATATATGAAAAATGTTTAAATCAAGCCAACATTTGAAAATACTATAGGTTTGACATCTCTTCTAACTTACTTCAATATTTCACAAAAACTAGTCCACCTTTTATATAAAAATAGAATATTCAAAAGAGTTGAAGTAGTACATTATCAAAATGTTGAAATATGCATGTTTGAAAATGTTGATTTTCAAAACTAATAAAATAAAGAAATACATTGATCTCATTTTGCTAAATTTATTCTAAAAAACATAGTCGATCAAACTGATTTCAAAATAGACCTACTGCTTGGAAAAATAATGTATTTGAAGTTAAAAATCTAAACTATGAAACTGTATCACGTGTCATCCGTATGGCTTGCTTCACCATGTCATCTCGCATGTTCATCTTATACTGCAGCAATATTGATCAAATGTTGTAAACCATAGAAGCAGTGGCGGATGCAGGCTATACTTGTGGGGCCATCTGGCCCCACAGGTTTTGATGAAACTAGTAGAATTTTACTGTAGCTTATATGGCTTGGCCCCACAGTGTCTACTAGCTGGCCCCACAGAATTTGATTGCTGGATCCGCCACTGCATAGAAGCCATATCTAACGGAAAATACATAAGAATTCCTCTCTCAAATTTGATATAATCAACAGGTGCCTTGTATATCCATATGGGATGAAGCCCAAAACGCGAACGTGAGCACAAGACACTGCCGAACCACAAGGAAAAGGTCCAATTCATCTTTCCAACTTTTATTAAAGTCCAACTCGACTCCTCTATTATCAAAACTAGCAAGTTTCAACATTTGGTCTCCCTCATCTTATTTGAAACGGCACTGCTAGCGTCCAGACGAACGCTCGTGTCTGGACGCCCACGGCTGCAGTCCGTTTCGACTCCGTTTCCCGCGTCCACGCGAGGGCCCGCGCAGCTCGACATCGCCCGCCTACGCCCACATGGGGCCCCACGCTGCCCGACATCACCTGCGCCACGCGCCCGTGCGGGGACCGCTCGCCCCCTCTCTCGCTTTCCACGTGCATCCCATGTGCAACACCCGATTTACTTTTGAAAATATCCAGATGCAATACTTGCAACATACAAAAGAAGACAGATGAAACACTTGAAACATGTATCTGAAATACGTGAAAAACACTTTTGTAAACATATACAATATCCAAAATAAACACTTACAACATACATGTGAAACATATGCAACATCCAGATAAACACACTTGCATCGTACGTCTGAAAAAACAGATGAAACATTGAGAACAGACGCTTGCAACATACGTGTACAAACCATTGCAACAAATACAACATCCCGATCTACTTTTGCAACATCCATATGAAACTCTTGCAACATACCTCTGAAACGTATGAAACATCTACAACATACGTTTGCAACACGCGTTTTCAGCACAACATGGCGTGGGCGGCGCAATAAACTGATGCGGTGGAGGCGGCCATGACAGTCGGATGGAGGCGCCCTGCCGCGGTGGAGTCACTGGCGGAACCAGGGGGCAACAGGGGCCCTGGCCCCCCTACACAGTAAAAATGTCTAATACCCTATAAATATTTCAATTATATAGCACAAAAATTATCATTTCATCCATTTTTTGATGATAATATTGTGATTTTTTGCTATGAATACTAAATATATATGTAAAAGTATTTAAAAAATTGAGACCTACACTATATATATAGAAAGAATATACTCTGTAGGTAGCTACAGAATAGTTTATTCTGTAGCCCCACCCAAAGAACCAGGCGCGTGCAATCCCGGTCGGACGGACCGCACCTCTCCTGCTCATTGGCCCTGTTTGGATCCGTGGGCTAGAGCTAGTTTGAGTTAGTTTGAACCAAACTAGCCCAAAAGTATCCAAACAAGAGGGCTAGAGCTAGTTTTTTGCAACTAGCCCACCCAAAAAAACTATCCCCTCAAAGGGGTGATTATTTGGGCTAGTTTGTTGTGGGGCCCACCAAAAAGTCCTTTTTTCTTTCTTTCAGCCGCACCTAATCCCATTCTATCGGCCGTTGTGCTGCTTCGCTGCTTCGGTTGTCTACCGCTCCCGCTTTTCACTCCCTCCTGTTGTGCTGCTTCGCCCCTTTTCACTCCCTCCCGCTTTTAACAGATAGCGTGCAGATCCAAGCAACCATTTCCCCCCTCGTTTGTTGAGTTTCTTGTTGTAAAAATTGTTTAAAGCTTTAAGAAAGGTTCTAAATTGAATTGCACAATCTGGTTAACCACGGATAATTGTTACTGTTTGTGATGCAAACCTTTAGTTGTAGAAATGGGAAAACATGCATAGATCTGATGAAAGTTGAGTTTAGCAGGCAGATAATTTCGTTGGACAAATTAAATTTATTGTAATTTGGATGCTTGATTTGTAAAAATAATTTATTTGTATCATTTGTGTACGGGAGAAGGCCACACAAGAGTCTGTCATACTAAATCCGGTTAGGAAGATGGTTTAAATGAGCCAAATAATTAGAAAAGTGCATTTATTATCAAACTAGCCCTTGGATCCAAACACCTCAAAGGATAGAGTTAGTTCAGGCTAGAGCTAGAGTTAGAAACTAACTCTAGCTCTAGCCGAGCTAGAGGGATCCAAACAGGGCCATTGAATCAACGCGGTCTCATTTACTGCAGTGCATCCCGGTCAGGCTCAGGCTTGGTGAGCCTAGCTATTTGCCGAGCGAGCCAGCCAAAATCAGTAAATAGGAGAGAGAATTCAAGCCTGCCGATGGAACCTGAGCCGAAAAAACAATGCGCCAAACACGCTAATTAATGACCTGTCATCAGTGCTGCCGGTAATTAATGATGAGGACCATGATTTGATTTATGGTAATTCTCGTTGTTTGATATGGTAAATAAGAAATGAAGTTACGACAAATTTACCATGATTTGATTTATGGTAATTCTCATAGTTTGATATGGTAAATAAGAAATGGAGTTACGACAAATTAAGGTTTAGAGATTAATGTAGTACGGAGTAATGGTTGCCAAAATTAAGCTGTGCAGGCAGGCGACCAGCGCTGCAGCATGCATGTCAGTATGGTAATTACTGTGCACTATTTAATTATGGTATATATCATTAGTCATACGGTTTGATTTCCAAGTTACCATAATTTGGCATGAGTTGAGTAGTTTTGACGTAAGTGCCTGAGCTGAGCAGTTACTGTAACGATTAGACGAATATACAATAAAAGTAGTTACCAGAATTCTAAATGTATCGAAACTATAATTAGAATGGCGAGCTACAACAATTTCATCTCAAGCTATATACATGTATAGACATTTTACTACACTGCGTATGTACATGTAATTTATTATGCAGTATAATTCAATTGTAATTGACTATAATATGAAAGATGAGTTACCACAATGACACTTGTCCAAACTAGTTACTATAATGTTTGGACCGATTTATCGGGATTTTCAGTAACTAGTTACTATAATGACGCAGCCAATTTATCTTGACGACAATTATGATAGGAAAATACCACAATTTGACGTCAAATAATTTTGAATAATTAGACACTTTACTTGAGGTGGAATTATCATAAGATAGTTACAATATTTTGATTGTCTCAAAATGATAATCAGGGTGAGAAGATATTACAATTGAGACAATCTCATTTCGCTAATCGGCTCAATTACAGTTGGCAGTATCATTTTGGTAGCTACAGTATATTAGGGCACTACTCGGCACTACATATATATGCCTTCCACACTTGCACAATCCTCTGGCACTGCAACACAACCACTATCTTGTTAGAAGCACGTCACACATGCAGAAATCGTGTCTAACACCATCAGTACCTTGCTCGCCATAGCTCCATCCTCCAAGAGAATATAATGACAGTGTCACGAAGGGTATGTAATCCAAAAAAAGTCAAGGTGAGAAAGGAAGTAATTACCAACAAAATTGGGGATTATCACTAGTCACGACTTACTACTGCAGACTCGTTTGATCTGCAGCTGCCAAAATCAAGCGGAGGCACATGAAAAATATAGTTTAATACTCCTGGATAAATTAAGCTGGCCATGAACACGATAAGCGAGAATGGGAATTACCATAATGCGGTGTCAATCGATGACTATAAGGACATGGCCAATTTACCATAATATACAGTTACAATATTCAAATGGCTTGAGACCATGCTTTTACTATAATCTGTATATTGATTGTAGTAAATTACAACATGAACTTTCACTATGATCTGCATATTTCATTATAGTAAATTACTATCATTTCCATGAATAACCATGCCTTTTCATACAGTTTCATGTATGATTACTAAAATCAAATTTACGACCGCAAGAAGGGTGAAAAATAGTAAAATTCTGCAGCAACAAAGACCTATACTAATGAGTCAAATAAGCATCTAGATTCTTTTACAAACAACTGATGGATCAACTAGTATTTATATCCGGATAAAATCAAGCAAAATGATAGGGCCTAAAGGAATCAGAATTCTACATACATGGATCAAATCAAACAATGCAAGGCAATCGATTGTAAAAAGCATCATTGACAAGACATGAATACAACATGAACTCCTAGATTATCTCACATGACATTGAATCATAAGGAGCTAATTTCTAATTTCGCACCCCAGGGGCCGTCGCTGGGCTGCATCTGGTGAATGGCAGGGTTCCACATTACCAACGACGCACCCCCACTATTATTGTCAAAAAGTAGACGATTTGCATTGGGAGACCACGGGAACTAACCGAGTCGTGATGTCGCTGGGGCGGATTGGAGCATCTTCCAGCGGCAAGGAAGCAATTTGGGGCATCCAGGCTCCGTTCTTCTCTTCATTGGAAGGGATTTGGATCAGCAGCGGCCGAGGCTGTTCTTCCCCCACCGGCACGGTGGCTCCTCCTTCCAATCGGTGGCCGCGGCTGCTCCTCCCCCGTGCACCCCCGCCTCGCGCGGTTGCGGTCCAGCGGCGGCGTGGCTTGACCCGCGCGCACGGTGCTCCCAGACGGCGGCGCGTCCTGCCTCGCTCGGATGGTGGCCCTGGCGGCAGAGCAACTCACCTTGGGTGGACCGGCCGATAGGAGATGGCGGCGGCGCCCGGCTCGATGGTGGTACCGCCCTCCCCGCGGTGGCGCACAAGAAGACCAGGCAGCGGGTCTGGTATCGTCAGCGCACGGATCCAGATCCAGATCGGCGGTGTCCCATTCCTAGATGGCCTCCACGGCGGCGGTGAGGAGGGAAGGGGGCAGTGACCTGGTTAGCGGAGGAAGAAGATGCGAAAGTATCGGACGAGAGATCTCGGGAATTTGTCCAGGGGAATGAAAACGGGAGCAATTTTGAGGCAACGGCGTGGCTTACTCCATCTCATAAGCCATACCTTTTGTGTGTTCGTGAAGCCGAGCTGCAAGATGGCTGCTTAGCCAAGCCGATGGGCACACGGACATCAGGATGGTTTGGGTGCGACGACCAGACCGGTGAGTGCGTGGTTTGGGTTCGGCTATAGAATTACTTATAGCCAGCTATAGAGAAACACTTATATATATATATATATATATATATATATATATATATATATATATATATACACACACACACACACACACACTCACACGAGTGTCATCATATTATCCGGCCCCCCTAAATCAAAAGTCCTGGTTCAGCCACTAGGTGGAGTCGGCCGTGGTAAGCCTACCTGGGCACTGTGGCTCGGGGACGGTGGTGAGGAAGGACATGAGGCCGGCGCAACCGAAGAGCTTGGCAACGAAGACGGTGGCGTGGCCTTGCGCCTCAGCGCCGTCAATCCACTACAGCGGCGCAGGGCGAATCCACGCGGGCGAGCGGTGTGGTTGGGAGCGAGCAGTGCAGGCGGAGTGAGGCGAGTGGAGCGGATGGTTCGATTCGATGTGTCCGGATGGGAACAAGGCTCCTGAACGTCCTAAACAAAGCATTGACGTATTTGAAACCATCTGATTTTAGTCCTGGACGGTTTTGCTGTGATATTGGCCGACGTGGCACCACTCCAACCTCAACAAAGGTAAATGAAAGAGTTAAATGCACCAGCGGTCCTTGAACTTGTATGCATGTGCCACATAGGTGTATGATTTTGAAAAATGCATTTCTGAATCCAAGCGGTGCACCGTAGGCCCATGCCAGCCACGTTGACAATTTTTGCTGATGTGGCACGCTAGCATGGCATGTATATTTCAATTAACCCCACACATTAGTTATCCTTTCTTTCTCACCGTGCTACTTGCTGGAGCACGCTGTCGAGACCGTGGCCGAAGGCTACTCCACGCCCCTCGGCCAAGCCTCCCGACACCGCAGTTGCCGCGCGAGCTCCTCCGCTGCAGGCTGGAGCACGGCCGCCGCCGCTGGCCAGGTCACCTGCCGCCGGGCCGCCGGTCACTGACGCAGGGGCCGCGCGAGGGAGGCCGCGGGCACTCGGGCGCGGAGGACGCGCAGGGCTGCAGCTAGGAGGTTGAGCGGGCTGCCTGCCGCGAGCGCGAGTGCGGTCGCAGGGCGCTAGGGCCGCTGGCCGTAGGGCGCACCACGCGCAGTCAATCCGTCAGTCGGACACGCGGGCACGGACACCGCTGGTGCAAGCCTAGCGTGTAGGTAGATTAGAGCACCGGCCGAGGCAAGGAGACGGAGCGCGTGCTAAACAAGCAGATCGACTTCGTCTCATGGTAAGAACATCGTCAACGGATGAAAAACCATGATGTCTTACGGCTTCAGCAATGAATCATTGAATCCCCATAGTAATCAGCGGTGTTGCAGCGAGGGTGGACGGACGATCTGGAATCTGGATGTAGACGTGCTTCCATCGCCGGCGAGACCAGATGCATAGCCTCTGGAGTCTTGCCAGCTAGCTAGCTTCTTGCATGCGTTCGAAGGGCGCGAGGTTCTGCTTGGTTGACTCGGTCCCTGAGGACGCTGTAGAGCTCGACGAGGCGAGCGTCGAAGGAGAGGCTGCGTGTGGCAGTGGCGTCGTGGCTGCAACCGCGGTTACAGCCACCAGTTCACCTGCTCCGCCATCTCGGCGAAGGGGAGCACATCGGAGTGGAAGTGCGGAACCGCGTGCGCTCGCCCTTGTCAGCGACGACCCCGGCCGGCACGCCTGCCTGCCAGCTCCCGCGGGGACGCGTCAGGGCCCGCACCGGCAGTGTCGAGGTCCACGAGGCGGCCACCAGGCTTGGCGTGGCCCAGGCGGAGCTCCCCCGTCAGGTCGTAGCCGCACCCGAGTACCCGACCGCGGCCACGCTCGCCTCCGCCGCGTGCTGCGCGGTCATGCGCGCACACGAGGAGCCCCGCATCGTCGTTGTCCGTCGTCCGCCCCCTGCTCTGCCCCGTGCCTGCGTGGGTTATAACAGACGGCGTGGCCTCGGGTGCGTGGCCGCTGGCATCGTGGACGCCACGCGAGAGGTGGCAAGCGAGGCCATCAGGCAGGGCCTCCGTCGTTCTTGTGAGCGTGTTCCCCCACGGCCGTCCGGTGCTCTACATTAGGCCGCTTCAGCCCTAGCGCCGCCACGCACGTCTGACTGATGCAGGGGACCCTCGGCGTCCGATCCAGAGCTCCACTTAGGTCGCTGCTTGTTCTCTTCCCGCAGCAGCCAATCACGCGGGTGAGATGGTTGCAGGGCGACAGGTAGACAGGGGCTTCGGAGGAGGACGCGACGGCGGTGCCGTACGTCGACGGGCCTCGCCCGGGCAGGAAGTGGGAGCGGAAGCCGTACGTGACGCCGATGCAGAACACGGGGACATTGCCTCGACGGAGACAAGGTGGCCCTTCCCCTGCCACTCGAGTCTGGAATCGGCGATGCAGAACACAGCGACGGCCTTGGTTGGCGAGGTGGGCGACGGCGAGCGCGAGCGACATGCGGCAGGAGGCGCTGTATGCCATGGTGAGGTGGGCGACGGCGGGCGCAAGCGACATGCGGCAGGAGGCGCTCTATGCCATGGTGAGGTAGGTGACGGCGGGCGCGAGCAACATGCGGCACGAGGCGCTGTATGCCATGGTGAGGTGGGCGACGGCGAGCGCGAGCGACACGTGGCCACGGTCTCGACAGCGCGTTGCTCCAGCAAGCGGGACGGTGAGAGAGAGAATGGTCTATTTTTAGTAAGGATAACTAATGTGGGGGGTTAACTGAAAAATACATGTCATGCTAGCGTGCCATGTCAGAAAAAAAAATCCACGTGGCTGGTATGGGCCTACAGTGCACTGCTTAACAAATTTAGGGACCCAGAAATACATTTTCCAAGTTCATGAATCTATGTGGCACAGACATACGAGTTGGAGGGCTGCTGGTGCATTTCTAAATGAAACTGCATTTGGTAGTTGAAGGGGCCAAATAAGTTTTATTGAAAAATATAGGACTGTTTTTAAAAATATTGAAATGTTTTTCAAGGAAAAAACTAAACAATGAAAAATGGTAAAATCTGATTTAATCTTAGAAAATTCATAGAAAGTTGGTTTAGCTTAAAAAAATTCTGAACTAATTTAGAATTTTTCCTAAAATCATATGATTAATCTTATGCTTCATAGATTGAAATTATTTGAATCTTATATGATCTCATTTTTGTTGTTTATTTGCTAATACCATTGCAGAGAAACATATATAATGTTTTATCTTTCTTGTCTATAGACATGTTAATGAATTATGTTTGGTAAGATTTGAATTATTTGCACATAATTGACAAATGCTTGTATTTTACAAATTTATTTGCTAATACCATTGCAGAGAAACACACATAATGTTTTATCTTTATACGTGCGAGTATGCGTGTATAAGTGATTCATGTGTTCATATAAATAGGAATAAGTAATGCAAACTGATCATAGATCAGTTGGTTAGGTTTCTTGTGGTGAAATCTGCGCACTCGGGTTTAAGTCCTCGACTTGACACCGGGGCTCACATTTTTCTGGATTTATACCAGGAATTAAACGGCGCTATGCTTTTAGTGATAGGCGAGGCCCCCGTCGACAGTGAGGCGCTTGTGGCGACTTCGTGAATCTCGAGATCTGTTAGCTCAATCCTTTGGAGGTGCTCATAGAGGTAGGGTTTGCGTATGTGTGTTCACAGGGATAAGTGTGTGTGTGCGTATTGTGGACGTCTAGGTTGTACTGTGTAATTCTTAAAAAAAAAAGTAATGAACTACCTGAATCATTTGAACATCTACGTAGTTTTAGTTGATAACGAGAGCATCTGGTAGCAAGTCAAAAACGATACACATATTAGATTTTAAAAATTCCAAGCTAGGCACCATAAGACAAGCTAGTTTCATACTTTTTATTTTGTGCTAAAACGAGTTTTCTAAGGTTAGATTAGGTTTTGGGATTTTTAATTTCATAACTTTTTTTTGGAAAAATATTTGAATAATTTTTTGAAACATATTTCTATAACTTGTTTTGAAAACACATTTGAATAATTCGATTGAGACGACGCAGCGCAAGCTTTGAGGATGGGCCAGGTCAACATGCACATGCACCTGGGCGAGCGAGAGTGCATGCTTCCGCACTGTCGTCGAGCTGGACGCCTGGATTTGCTCGAGTTTATTTTTTGTTCTGTTTCTCATGCATGCAAGGTACAGAGATCAGAGTTGATGTACACGCGGGAGTTACTGCATTATGGATTATTATGGATTTATACTAGCTACTAGA
This sequence comes from Saccharum spontaneum, assembly GCA_022457205.1. NCBI lineage: Eukaryota > Viridiplantae > Streptophyta > Magnoliopsida > Poales > Poaceae > Saccharum > Saccharum spontaneum. The sequence continues at coordinate 13,657,615 of CM039591.1, read as the reverse complement.
CCACATTTTCGGATTTGTTTCTTTCTTCATGTCCCATTTTACTCTCCTTGTTTGAGGTAGCGCTACATTAAAACTATAGGCACAGGGGTTCTCCACTTCTCCGGCTCTGGTAAGGCAGGCACGATAGCTATTTTGGTCTCTCAACTATTAATTGAGGCTTAATTTTATCCCTAAGCTTTTAAAATGGCCGTTTAGGTCCTTAAACTTTAGTTTTAGGATCAGTTTATCCTAAAATTATGAAGATGATCGTTTCAGTCCTCAAATTTTACATTTTGAGCTCAAATTCATCCATAAACTATCAAAGTGCATTTAACTTTTAATTTCAACTCAATTTTGTCTATTCAAAAAGAAAACTTTACATTTTAGGCACAATTTCATCCATAAATTATCAAAATTATAGATCTTCTATTGTTTCAATATATCCATGTATTCTTAAAGAATAAGTAGTGTTCGATGCAATTGTAATTGCTCCCACAAATATTATTTAGTCGGATATATATAAATGGTACCATTATAAGGTAACACTAAAAATGATAGCTTGGAATTATTAATGGCCACAAAAGAGTTTTTGGATGAATATTATTTTTCTATCTCCAATCGCTGGTGGTTTTGGAGCTAATCAGGTGCAACAGTGCAGCGTTCCAAGTAGAACATAGACAAAGTTGAGTTGAAAATAAAAGTTTAAAGAACAAAATACACTTTGATACTTTATAAATGAAGTTGAACCCAAAATGCAAAGTTTAAGGACTAAAACGATCATCTTCATAGTTCTAAGATGAAATTAAATATAAAAATAGAGTTTGAGGACTAAAACGGCTGTTTTAAAAGTTTGGTGACGAAACTGAGCGTCGAGCAATAGTTGAGGGATAAAACGGCTATTCTACCGGTAAAGTACTAATAAAGTGGTATAAGAGCCATCACGTTCACAAACGCAGAACTGGGCCAACTATCCCACAGCCCCATGTAACAATATTACACGGAATATAGCCTGGCCCAGCTATGAGGACATCACGTTCGCAAACGTTGGCCTCGAAAGGGCTGAGCCTTTTGCGGGCTGCCTTGCTTCTTGGTCACAATAGTAAATGGGTCTCATTTTTTACCCTTGGGCTCCCACTGTTGTTTCCGATGAACTAATGGACCTTATTCGCCACCGCCACTGAATCCTTGCATCGAAGCACCTGAGGAACTCAAACCCACATTCCGGTCTCTCCCAGAAGCCTCTCGTCCTGCTACAGTCAAGAACGGCGAAAAAAGGTGATTCAGGTGTCGCCGGCGGAGCCGGCAGTCTCTTCCGCCTCCGACGGCCTACAGGGCGTTGTGAGATGGCGAAGACCGTTGGTCTCTTGCCGGCGGGTAGGGTAGGTTGTAGTTTAGGTCCTAGGGTCTCTAGGTTTAGGGTTCCTGGCGGCGTCGGCGAGGCGGTGGTGGCGGCATCGCGGCGGAATATGTCCTCTCAGACTCTTCCTCACCCTGTTGGCGCTCAACTCCGGCAACGATGGCGAGCCCGTGGAGGTGGTACTCCTTGTGTGGAGTCCTTGTACCAGAGTCTTCGGTCGGCGACCATTCTTCTCGGCATTCGCCGAGGTAAGGTGGTGTCGCCTTTTTGTTTTCAAGGATGGAGAGGAAGCTGTGGGTTTTGCGGCGGCATGGAGGACGGATCGTGCTCGGAACCCCCGTGGTGGCGGTCGTCGTCGCCGATGGCGAGCTCAGATCCGAGGCCGAGGGTGCTCAGGGCGCGGCCCTAGCCGATGGGTGTTCAACGGCGTCTCATCTCGTTCTTAGGGACGAGTGTCTACTTCGGCTGTTCACAAAGCCTTCACGTGATGGGGCTCTCTCGGTTCTGGGGAAGGTGGCGCCTGGTTGCGGTGGCTCCTGGCGGCACTCGATGCAAGCGACCAAGGCAAGCACAGGGTTTAGGGGCTTGTTTGTAATTTCTATTTTTTCTAGGTCCCTGTGTGCAAATAGGTTTAGACAGCTGTCCTCTGTATCCTAATGTGTCGTACCTGTATTTCTATGGGTCTTTGTACGTTCTTCTTAACTTTAATACATGTATGCTTGATAAAAAAGAAGCACCTGAGGATTTCATATATATAAATATAAAAAAGAAAAAAAGTCCGCATTACCTCCTTCAAGTTTTGCGAAAGTCTACTTTTCCTCACTGAACTCTAAAAACGGGTAGACCACCTCTCTGAACTTTTAAAACCTTTTATTTTACCTCCCTAACCGGTTGGCGGTTTTGTCTTTTCTTTTTTATTTATTTCGGCCGAATCATTGAAAAAATCATAGTAAATCGCAGAAAAATCATAAAATAGAAAATTTAATCTTGTTGGACTCCGCATAAGTAGATCTACATAGTGAACATATAATATGGTATACTTTAGTATAATTTTTTTTCTGTAACTTTAGATCTATGTTTTTCTATAATTAATTCATAACTGCATTTTCTATGGTCCAATTATGGTAATTTTTTGACGGGCTAATTATTGTATGCTTGAATTGTAGTAAAAATTTTATACTTATTGGATCATGTATAACTTAGTTATAGATTTATTTAGGTGTATGCTTGTTAAAAATAATTTATAAATCTATACACCTAAATAATTCTATAACTAAGTTATACATGATCCAATGAGTATGAAATGTTTACTACAGTTCAAGCATATAATAATTAGCCCATTATAAAAAGTTCACCACAATTGGACCGTAGGAACTGCAGCTATGAATTAATTATAGAAAAGCATAGATCTAAAACCGCATAAAAATTATACTAAAACATACTATATTATATATTCATTGTGTAGATATACTCATATGGAGACCAACAAAATTGATTTTTTTTATTTTGTGACTTTTCTGTGATTTATTATGATTTTTCAAAAATTCATCCGAAATAGAATCCGCTTATAACCGGTGAGTGAGGTAAAACGAAAGGTTTTAAAAGTTCAGGGAGGTGGTTTATCTGGTTTTAGAGTTTAGGGAGGAAAAGCATACTTTCGCAAAAGTTGAGGAAGGTAATGTAGATTTTTTTCCCAAAAAAACTCTCCAAGGCAAGGCTTACATAACTTCCGCAAGACTATCTCCAACAGAAGATTGTGACGCCCAAATCTAAAATGGGGTTTCCAACATAGTGTCTATAGTTTCCAATAGAGTATTTATAAGAGAGACTCATTTTGGGTTGGAGGAGACGCATGACACAAATATGAGCATCATCTCTTCTGAAAACCAATTTTGTAAAAAGAGTTCTTTTTTAGGTCATGTTGTTGGAGAAGAATAAAAATAAGTATTAAACTCTTTGCCTGTAGCGCTATCCAAACGTTGAATGAGTCTTGTATTTTGGGTGTAGTCTTATGATTTGTGCTATAGGGACTGCCGTTGCAATTGCTCCCCAAGTGACGCCATGCGCCGTGCAAAGGTGCAAGCACCTTCTCTTCCCCTGTCCTCTCTCGCTGTCTCTCGAGCACGAGCAGCCTAACGCTAGTGGGGCTCCCTAGTTCTAGTTGGGTGAGGTATAAAGGAATTTGCGCTCTTTATGTACTCATATGGCTGGATAGTAATTTTCAGCTGGGTCGCCGAGTCTTTGAATTTTTCCAAAATTTTTCTATGCGACGCCGCACTGTGCTCCCGTGCGACAGCCAATGCGTGGCTGATGTGTGTCCCCCATAACCCATTTAGGCCCGGTAATCCGTTATCACTGTGCTCCGCACTGGCGCAACGTGCAACGCCTCGTGCTTCCGGATGTGATCTAGGTGGACACGCGTCAGCCACGCATTGGCTGTCGCACGGGAGCACGGTATAAGATGGCCAACGGGCCGGCCTGGCCCGGCACAGCATGGCTGCGGGCCGGCACGACCCGATGGGGGTCGTGCTTGCACGGGCTGCCGTGCCGAGGAGGGCGTCGTGCTTGACCTACGGCCCAGGCACGGCCTGTTGGGCCGCCGGGCTGGCCCGAGAGCATGGCCAGGCCTGCGTGCCGGGTGGCCCGAGGAGCGCCCGCCGAGAGAGGCAGCGACTAGAGAGAGAGAGGGAGGTTGGTGGCGGCGCTCGACATTGCCGGGATCTGGCGATTGAAGTCCCGGGGCAGCGCACCCCACTGGCGGTGGAGCTCGCGCCCTCGTCCCCACCGGCGGCGGAGCTCACGCCCTCGTCCCCACCGGCGGCGGAGCTCGCGCCGGGGTGGTCGGCGAGGTAGGCGAGCAGTGAAGGATGGGGAGCGGCTGCCGGCAGCCGAGCCTCGCGTCGGGGGTTGAGACGGAGGAGGAGCAGCGTTCAGGGGAGGAGATGGAGCCATGGAGGCGGCCGGGGGTTGAGGAGGAGGTGGAGCGGCGTCGGCGACAGGAGAGTCACGACTCGCGAGCCTCGCGTCGCGCGGTCGGGCCACGTGAATCGCGACTGCAGCGTAGCAGCGGCCTCGGGCGAGAGGAGTGCGGCGGCGTGGGGCCGTGGGGGAGAGGGGTGAGGCCGAGTGGGATTAGGCCTTTAGGGTTAGGAAATGAAAGATGTGAACTATGGGCTGGACCAAATTCCAAAAGGCTGCTAATTTAACGGGCCACCACCGGGCCGATGCTTTATTCCGGGCCATGCTCGTGCTGGGCTGCGTGCCCGGGGTGCGGCCTAGGCATGGCCTGCTCCCCCGGGCCTGTTGGTCACCGGGTTGGGCTGTGTCAAAACACCGGGCCTCGGGCTGCATGGCCATATATAGAGCACGGTGCGGCGGCGTCGCATAGAAAAATTCTCCGGGTCGCGGGCCGGGATGGCGGTGAACGGGTGAACGTAGCTATAGCTTCGTGGATCATGGGCCTTTTGGGCTCTGCGACATTGAAGCTATGTTAATCTTCCGAACATGAACAGGAGGCCCCATCAGCTGCCGCCAGCAGGTCCCATGAATCTCCAGCTCATCAGCAGTGAGGGCAATGGAGGCAACTGTAATCCATCAGCAGAATCTTGGAGGCTCGCTATATTAGGTCACTATCCGTGCTCCTCTCTTTCAATCTCGACATCGATCGCCATCTTGCATTGGACCAACGTCAACACAACGCATCTCGCAGTGCACACTGCAACTGCAAGAAGGAAGATGCAACAATCATCTGCATCTAAAGAGAGGGACACTTGCGACTTGAGTCGGGCCGGCGAGCCGCATGCGGGCCGATGGAGAACGCATGCAATCATGGTGTTCGGGTGTGTGCCACTGGTTTCAGGTCAGCCTCTGCCCCATCCCACCTCTTTGGACTGTCTGTGCAGTGGTAGTGGGCAAGCCTACAACTGCCAAAAGCGTGCGGCGGCGCATTATTCATGCTTGTGCCGCTGTGGCATCTGCCATGTGCGTGTGTATATATCGCTTGGCTTTATTTCATCCTCAAGACCACAGGTGTCAACCTCCGTATTGGCGCCACAGTTAACAAACACATCAGATACCATGCAATAGTCTCCACAATATAAAAGGTCCTGCCTTTTGGACTTTGTGGCGGAGGCCTCTTTGCCTCTTCATTAGGGGGGCATAGGGGTTTCTCGTTGTTGTGATTGTGGTTTAATTTGCTCATGTTGTCAGCGGCTTCCTAGGGCTATCGTGTGCTCAGTTCAAACCTTCTTCTTTATTTAATATAATCGACAACTCTCTTATTCGGTTCGTTTTTAAAAAATAAAATAAATATGTATACTACGCACACTTACCCCTGTAAACTCATACACATGCATTCATACTTGTGCATCTGTATATATAATATGTCTCTTTTATTTAGGGCCTGTTTGGTTTATATGAGTTAAAGTTTAACTCCCATCACATCAATGTTCCCTCAAATGCATGTAGTACTAAATGTAGACTAATTGCATGCATATCAGCACAGATTAGGAGTAATTTACGAGACGAATCTATTAAGCCTAATTAGTCTAAGATTGGAAACTTTTTGTCAAATAAGACGAAAGTGCTACCGTATTTATTAAACTTTAAGTCCTCCAACCAAACACCCCCTTAATTCTTCCTCAAGTGTCAATCTCATATTGGCCCCACTTAATAAATACATCAGATACCATTTAGATTCAGACACAATTATTCTATATTCGGATGCAAATACAACACTGACCACAATAGTCTCCAAAAAGTAAATAATACATACATACATACATACATACATACATACATACATACATACATACATACATACATACATACATACATACATACACACACTACCGACAATATATAGCTTGAGAAATCGCACGTGGACATCAAAAACTACTTCGTTCCTCGTTAGCTAGATTGACCATAAAAAAGCCGTTGTGCCTAACAATAAAAAGGATCTAAAAGTATTATCACTCATAACTTAGCATACAAGGTATTAAATAAGTGTGAAACATTTAGAGGTGGATTAATTCCCAGCACCATATGAACTACCCTCTAAAGAAACTTAGCATACATACACTCAAAAAAGAGATGTTCGATGGTTTTTCTAGTTTGCTAAAAAACATCATGACCACCTATATATCTCTATTCCAGTTACGTTTGCTAAGTTATCTTTGGTGGGAATAACCCCTCTTTGTAAGAACCAAAGAAAGATTTAATCTTCAAAGGTAACTTAAGCCGCCAACTAATTGTGACACTTTGATCCCATTACTGACTAGGAAGCTATACATCGATTTCACTGTAAAAACCCCATTCTTAAGCAGGCGCCACACAAACACATCATCACCTTGCTGCAGATTAAAGTTGGTCACCCTTGCTAATAGATGATTCCATTCTAGAAGCTTGTTTTCCACTAATGCTATATATTCTAAATTCAACATTAAGTGGAGTGAGCCTAAGACCTCTGCAACCTTTGCGTGTTCCTTCGTACAGAATTGAAAAGTGTTGGGTATTGGGATTTTAATGGCTAGTTACCAAGCCAAGTATCTTCCTAGAACTTGATTGGTTACCATTATGCAATCTGAAATTACCCAAACTCAAGAAGGTGTCCTTTACACCCGTAAGACTCATCCAAAAATATGAGTCACATGCTTTTTTGACAACTTGTGATAACGTCTTGTCTTTAGTATAGTTGTTTCTCAATAAATCTTACCAAATCCTCTCCTCATTATACAATTTAAAGAGTCATTTACTCAAAAGACATTTATTTTATAATTCTAGGTTTAGAATACCTAGACCCCCTTGTCCTTTGGGCTGACATAATAAATTCGATTTAGCTAGTCTATTTTTCTTTTTATATTGGTCGTTTTGCCAAAAAAAACCTTGATCTGTAATACTCTATTTTCTTCAAAACTCATTTAGGGATTTCGAAGAATGAGAGCATAAACATAGGTAGGTTTGATAGCATTGGGTTAATCAACACTAGTCTACCCCCAATAGACCTAATAATTGTTCAAAAAAGTATGGATAGTTAGTGTTGATGTTATTTGTAGCCGGCATGGACATATTATTCTTGCCACTCCACCACACTCCCCTTCATATATATGAGCCCAGTATGGATGATCTATCTATGGATGGACTGCTCGGAGACGAGGAATGATGCTTTTTAGTATAGTGTAAGTTGGTGTGTTGATTATTGTGATACTCGCTCCATCCAAAAATATATAAGACATACACATATTTCAAATTTTAAATTTTAATTGGTTATCTTTTATGAACAAATAATCTAATCTTATGGAAAGTTTATACTAGCTACATGTATTTAGAAATACTTTCTAATGATCAAACTATTGTTGCTATAAACAAATTAAATTATATAAGAAAACTTAGCGGTTAAAGTGTAATCTTGAAGACAACACCAAATCAAGTTGCCTCTTATATTTTGCGATTGCTAAAAAAAGATAATGGCTTTGCGAGGATCATCTAGGACAGGTCGATAGATGGATATATATAGTAGGATGTTTCTAGAAGGACAAGTCAATGGATGGATATAGTAGGATGTAACGCGACTTATGTCATGCATGACACTGCGTCTGGAGTATATAATATATCCATGATATACATACTATAAGCATGCATACAGGCTGCTGACACTCATAGCCGCTATAGTTGTCTCCTGTTAATTGTCTGTTTGGTTAAATTTATTTATTTTCTTCGTAAGTTAATCTGTAGTGATATTTATATTCAGTGGTCTGCATGTAAACTTCTAGACATGTCAACGCATACATCATGCATCCCCAGCTGCCACTTGTTTTTAAAATGATGCGCTTAAACTGGTGGGGTAATCCTGCCTCTGCCTCTTTTTTTTACTATAAACTGTGTTATGCACTGTTTTCAAATGAGGGGCTACGTAAACATCGCAGTCGCAGGTAGGCACGCACTTGGGGAGCTAGTATGTAGTATGATCATGGAGTCATGGAGAGGAGAGGGGCAGATCAGATCCGCTAGCTTCAGGTCTGCGGTGTGCCACGGTCCACGACTGCTTTGCAGCACCTGCCGTCCACCTTCGCTAAAAAGCAGCCTTTGTCCACTTACGTCGTCCATCGTAGCTTTGGCCTTTGGGGCTGTGCTGTGTAGTGAGGCTGGCGGAGCGGCCTTTCGAAGTCTTGTACTTTGATAAACATCGTTATACTTTGATAATATTTTGTTGTTATCCAAGTCTTGTATTTAATTTACCATTTCTTTCTAAAACAATATATCTCCCCGCACGCAACAAAAAAATGATAAAAGCATTATCACTTTTTCTTATTCCCACCATAATGTTATATGAATATAAGAGTTTTTTTTGAAACATAGTACAGACGTAGACCCCTATGAGCACCATATCCTACCCATATGGAAACTTCGAAACAGTGGACTGATAGATCTTAAGGTTGACAGAGTTATCATAGACATCTTGCTATATTGACAGGCACATTCCCTATCACTGAAAAAATACCATTAATTCCCAATATAAATCTAGAAAAATAAGAGTAGACACATCAATTCGAGAACTTAAGTTTAGGTGAGTAAATTCCATCACAAGAAACATAACCACTTGAGTTACACTCAGTTCACATATGAATATAGGGAGATAGCTAGTAAAGGTTTTGGCAACATTGGATCCCATATATATAGTAGTGAACTAGCTTAAGTATATTTGCTCTTGGAGACTTGCTGTTACACAAATGGTTCTCTGAAAAAAAGTACTACCTTTGTCTCTGAATAAATTAATTTCTAAAATTATTTTAAGTTAAACTTCTTTTTATATTTGACCACATTTAAGAAAAAAGTGCAAATATTTACAACACCAAATGAGCATATTATGAAAATATCTCTTAGGTGTATCTAATGATACTAATTTAGTATCATAAATCTTGGCACTTCCCTATAAATTAGGGGTTAAGTTTAAAAAATGACTTAAAACAATTGTACAAATTGATTTATTCTTAAGGAAAGTACTGTACTTGCGATCTTCGAAAGTGCACGTTAATCTTCATGGTCCCGTTGGATCGGTCGCACTTGCACATGTGTGCTAGTGCTACCTGTAACCAATCCATGTTCTACGAGCTGGCTTTTACTCAGCGGGTGTAGTTAACAGATTGTCTCTGCTTCTAGAAGTTGACTAATGCATGATTGCTCGTCCTCTAAGAGCAAGGTTAATAATACAGCCGCCTTGCTGGTCGTAAGGTTCTTTATAGCCTTCTCTCTACTCATATAGTAGTTAGCTCTTCACTATTGATGTATGACCCCTTTGTCTTACTCACAAAGTTTTTTTTGTTCTCGTGCCCAAGCCGGTTGTGAGCTTACGATCCGCTTGTTGTCTCTCTCCTCTCTTCTCTCCTCCACCTCATCATTTAGCCAGTTTATAGCATCTTATTATACTTGCTCTAATCACGGGGATACGCATTGCATGGCGTGTCACGGATATATGTACTCCCGCAGTAACAAGGGGGGAAAAACCTCTCTCGTCTACCCAACATCCAAAGCATAGGTCTATGGTCAGCTCATCTCACGGAGCTGCTGTGCCGTTGTGTATGGGTGGAGCAGGAGTTCGAGGATTTTCTCGATCCCTATGAGCAGATCTTCTTCTTAAGCCGAAATAGCCCAGGCTGTCTAGCCACGCGCGGATCAAGTTTTTTTATATCTGCACACAGTTCATGTGAGAAATTAGCCAGCTGTTGCATCTGATGATTAAATAGTAAACAACATGCACCATTCAGATGTCGGCACTTGCATTGGCCCTCGACCCCTTTAAATTTTTGGGAACGAGGAGTGTACTACGGAGTACATGAAGAAATATAGAACTTCGTTTAAAATAAACAGCTAGTTTGTTGACTGATGTGTGAATCATGCATGCTTAGTTACAACATAAGTAGCATTTAAAAATGTTGTCGTCAAATTATTGTACTATATATATAGGAGATCGTGAAAATCAAGAACCCATTCTGCATTGAGGATACATATGTTCAAACTAATTAAACTCGCGTGATCTTCTTGGAATAACAAACGAACAGGAGATCCGCGGTAGAGAGGCAGCTGATTTGTGAGTTGGTGATGCTTTGTACTATTATTCGATTTGTTTCCCAGCTCAAACGGATGCAATCGAACAAATAATGCACACGACCTTGTAGTCTCTAAAGGTTTTTGGCGTTCATTTTCAGCAAAAAGGACATATTCTAATCAATCCCCTGTATCATAATCCTATCTGTGATCCTTTTCATTGACATCAACAGCGGATTCTATGCCATTTGTATGAGAATATTCTCATCTTTATGAATGAATCATGTGCCGATGCCGTGAACTAATTGCTGGATGTATACTCTCTCCGTATCGGATTCAGAAGTCGTTTAGGACAGCGACACGGTCTTCAAAACACAACTTTGACCTCTTATTTTTATAAAAAAATATTTATAGAAAAGTGATATATGTATATTTTTATGAAAGTATTTTTCAAGACAAATCTATTCATATAATTTTTACATTTGCAAACTCAATAACTTAAAAGTTATTGATGATTTATATTCCCAATGTTTGACCCAAACTTTATCCAAAACGACTTCTAAATCCGATACGAAGGGAATATATAGCTACTCCCTCGGTAATGGATTTTGAGTTGTCCTAATTCAAACCATTCTAAATTTGACCATCTTCGTAAATAAGACTACTAACATCTACCACATTAAAGGAGTAAAATATTAAAATATATTTCATAACGAATAGAATGAAACTTATTTGATAGCGTAAATCTATTATATTTCAGGATGGATGGTAGCAATTGTAACTTAAAGAAAATATAGTGCGAAAGGAATTGTATATCAGGTTTATTACAAGAGCATATTGTTAGGTTGATCTCCACCGAGTTGTCTCAACGGCCAACTTGGGCCTTGATTAGGGGTGAAAACGATACGGATATTTTCCGACCGTATTCGAGACCGAATCCGTTTAGAAGGGTTCAGATCTGTCCGCATCCGAGTTCGGATATTCAACATCCGATATCATATACGTATCCGAATACTCAAATCGCATATTTGTGATGTCGATATCTTATCATATCCTATCCAGCATGGTTGACACTATCCATATTCAAATCCGAATCTGGACAAAAATATAAAAACAAATGTGATATAGTGATATCCGTTCGTATCCGATCTGTTTTCATCTCTAGCCTTGATCCAGCGCCCTGATTGGGGGCGTCCAGCCTCATACATGACTAGTGGGCCCCCGTCGCGCAACGCTATATTAAGGAGGTGGGGGCTGGAGCTCAGGACACGAGGTTCATCGCCGCCACAAACCTCACCTACAAACCCTAACCGTTCAAGGGAGCGCTCTGAACGACGGGAAGACTCACTGCCGCCTCTGCGCCATGCCTGTAACAACCCAAAAATTTTCACAAACCAAAAATCACAACTACAATTTTTTTTTCTAAAACAACCTATGTTTGGGTGAGTGACATGTAGGAAAACCACTACCTAGTTGCACCAGTAGACCCTAAAGTAGATATTTACATTTTTGCATTTAATTAAATATTCATGAGTTGATTTTTATGTTCTTTGTATTGTTAATTAAAAGCAATAACATTTATTTAATGAATTGCTTAATTAATTAAATATGTAAATATAACCTTGGCAAATAGTTGAAACCCTGAAATACCTCTAGTGGGTCCCACTAGAATACCTAAGTGGTGGCAACAGTCTTGTATGCATATAAGAGTTTTGGCTTAGTTGGAATAAAGAAAATACAAATGGAAAAACTAAAGAATCAAATGGAATGGGGAAAAACTCCTTTCCGGCCCAGCCACTCGAACCAGCCTGGCCCGGCCTGCTTCACGCCCGCCGCGATCACCTCAGCCCGCGGTGCCTTCGCAACACGTCAAGGACGCCCCATCCCTCTTCCCTTCCCTCACTGACAAGCGGGACCCATGGTGTCATCTCTCTCCTCCCGCTCTTCTTCACCTCTGCCTCGCCCAAAACAGAAAAAAGGGGGGAACAGGGTCACGCTGGCGGGCACGAGGAGATTCCAGTTGCCCCCTACCGCAAGCGTGCGCACCAAGGCGCCGCGCATCCACTCCACAACGCGCTACATCACCCGCTCACGCTCGCCTCTCCCCGCTCTCACGCACCGGTGTGATGCGAGTGGTCGCCATGGCCCACAGAGCCCTGCCACCACCGTACCCTCGCAACCACCTTCGATTCAAAATTGGAGACGCCAATCCGTGCGCCACCTCTTGGCCGCTCCAAAACCCTACCCCAATCCCTCTCAATCGCCTCCACGTGTCCCCGCTGTCCCCTCCACCGTTCGCCCGCCATAGCCGAGCTCGGCTATAAAAGCAGAGTCTCTCTGTTACCCTAGCTCTCCATCCTCCTAGCCGTCGCACTAGTGGCACCGTTGCCACCCTACACCGCAAGAAGGAGGGGAGAAGAAGGGAAGAAGGAAGGAGGGGCAAGAAGGGACCGAGAAGCCCGAAGCCGCCGCCGCCGCCATTCGAGCTCACTGGAGAAGGAGAAGACGTCGGATTTCCTCCTCTCCGCCAACGTACTGCACGGCACAGCTACTGCTTGACACCGCACTAGCTCGCCCTGCAACGCCATCCTTCACCATCGCCACCTACGGTGAGCCCTAGCACCCTGTCCCTCTCACCACCGTCCTACATGCCGGTGCCATCGTGGCAATTCCCGCACCGAGAACGGCCAAGGCTGGTGCCTGAGCCTCGCTTCTACTTGCACACATGCACACGCACATGTGCGAGCACGATATTGGCCCCGACGAGCCATACCAACCCAAGGATGTCGAACCCATGACCCCACTCTGGACGCGCCCACCATGGCGAGGTCGTTCCTGCCACCCTTGGCCAGTAGAGCTGTGAGGAAGAAGGTGGAACACCCCGCCTAGTCGAAAGACGAGGAACGCGGTAGAAGAAGGGGAGAGAGGAGCACAGGAGCAGCTTTACGTCTTCTCCTGACGCGCACCCATGCCGTTGCCATAGAAGGCTTCCCTAGAAACCTTGGCTCACCATCTAGACCCCACGGAGGAGTTCCTAGTGATCTCGTAGAGCCGTTGGGGTCGTGGGCGCCATCGCCGAGCCACCAGAGCGCGGGACGTGCCGCTCGCCGCCGGTGGGAGCACCACCGCGTGGGGAAGCAAAGGGGAGAGGCTGGAACAGTAGTTTAGTGCACCGAGTGCACCATAGGCCAAGAGGGGAGAGGAGATGGTGGACGAGGTCTACCGAAGACCGTGTGTGCGCCTGTGAACAAGACTCGCTATCCACCGTAAGACGTGCCCATAGGTGCTGAGCTCGGATTGAAATCCACTTGACGACGTGGCTTCACCAGAATCTGCCATGTATCGGTCTTGGTCCGGCCCAGACCAACCCAACCCGGCCCATATCCAGCCCTAGCCCGGCCCGTCAAAGACCAGTTGAGGCCCGGTCAAAGTTGACCGATGAATGTGACCCACCTGTCAGCCTCACATGCACCTCTAGCCAACCAGCTGCTGACATGTGTCACGCCCTTATTAAATCTATCTTTTCTTTTTTTTAGAAATTCATTTAATCTTTGAAAATTCATAACTAAATCATTTTAACCTAGAAAAATACCAAACCAGTGCCCAAATTTTTCTAAAAATGAGCTCTACATCATAGGCTTATGTTTGAGTGCATTTGGATCTTTTGAATTTCTGTTGCTTCTTTATGCACTTCTATAGGAGTCGCTCATGCGACCATATGTTACGTTTAACAGAGCCGGAGGACCTGCTGACTGAGGAGTACGATCCCGACTACAGCGAGGACTTGGGTGACAACCTGCCAGGTCCCATGCCCCACCCAATCTCATAGATCCTATTACGCATGCTATAATTAGAACTGCTAATGCTTTAACTTCTATGCAATAATATGATGTTAGGTTCCATGGTAGTTATACTTTGAGCCTTATACCTTGTTGCAACCTTACTCCTGCATACCCTACTATTAGGCTAGATGCTCGCATGTTACATATTACTGCTTTTACTCTTACTCGCATTATATTTGTGATGTGATGTCGGTGAGTGAGAGGCGTATATGTATAAGGCACGTAGTGCCGAGGAATTGGTAAACTGAGTAATGAACTGGAGAGATCTTGGCGTGTGTGGTAAGGGTTGAGTCGATTGGACAGAATCCTACGACGAGTCTTTGGGGCAAGTCTTGCTGGAGGGTTGCGACCTGGGCACCCCTTACGAGAGTTACTTGTGGCGAGTATATGTGAGAGGTGGACCAGGGAGTTGGTTATCCCTGGTGGAGGTGCTGTCATGGCACGGGGAGTTGGTGATTCCCTTTGAGAAGATATCCTGTCTGGTCCCCCTAAGGACTGGTATGTCATGAGAACCGGAACCATGGGACCTTCGTGCACACCACTCGCTCCCGATGGGCGGGGGACGATTACCCGACCGACTAGGGCGGTACCACTACTACTAGGTTATAAGGTGATAGTGTAGAAAGGTATGGGCATGGGGACCCACACCCTCCTAAGACAGCGTAGTGACCTTGGGGGCTCGGTACTACGTTGAAAGGATCAAGATGCCCAAGAGGGGGGGGTGAATTGGGTTTTTCTAAAAATTAATTGCAAGAATTAAAACCTACAAGCCGGAATTCACCCCTAGTGCCTACTTGTGTTCCTAGAGAGTCTACCGATAAAAAGTTTTGCACCCTAGTTTCCAATCCTAGTCTAGCATGGCAATTCTAGGAATGTAAAACAAGCAATGAAAGTAAATACGAGAAAGTAATTGCTTGAATGTAAAGGGGCAAGGAACACGGCGATGTTTTTCCGAGGTATCGGAGAGTCGCCACTCCCCACTAGTCCTCGTTGGAGCACCCGCGCAAGGGTGTCGCTCCCCCTTGATCCGCGCAAGGATCAAGTGCTCTCTACGGGTTGATTCTTCGACACTCCGTCGCGGCGAATCACCCAAAACCGCTCACAACTTGAGTTGGGTCATCCACAAGCTCCGCCGGATGATCACCAAACTCCCAATCACCACCAAGCCGTCTAGGTGATGGCGATCACCAAGAGTAACAAGCTAGAACTCTCACTTGACCACAACGAGCCCAAATGAGGAGACGGATGCACACTTGCTACTCTCTAATCACTAGTGAGGAAACTCAAACTTTGATTCTCAAATCTCTATCCTCACTAGAGCTCTTGCACTCCCTTGCACTCTAAAGGGTTTTCTCAGATGTTTGAATGAGCAAGAGACCTCTAAAAGAGATGGAGGGGTTGTATTTATACACCCCTCAAAGAAAACGAACCGTTACTTTCTGACACGGGCTGACCGGACGCGCCGATCGCCCGTAACGGTCAAAACGTGATTTTGAACTGAACCACCGGACGCGCCGGTCAGGGGTGACCGGACGCGTCCGATCGTGCAAGGGTGCTTACTGTACTCACACCGGACGCGAGGCCGCGTCCGATGGCTGATGACCGGACGCGTCCGGTCCTCTTAGGACCTTACTGGACTGTGACCGGACGCGCCGGTCACAGCCAGGTCGCGTCCGACGGGCGTTCCCACAACGTGACACGTGTCAGCCACTGACCACCGCGTCCGGTCCTCGCGAGGACCGCGTCCGGTGGTCAAGGCCGAAACCCTAGCGCGGTAAAGTACTGACCGGACGCGTCCGGTGCTGCCGAAGACCGCGTCCGGTCACTGGAAAACAGCCCGAAACTTTCCGAAACGCGTCGCAACTTCAACCAAGTTGCTTCCAACTGAACTTTGAGCTATTCTAGGGTTGCCTAGCGCCAAGTTTAACAAGTGTGCACCACACCTAAACATAGGACTCGCCTAGGTCAAGCTACCCATTCATGCCCCCCTTTATAGTACGGCCAAAAGAGAAAAACGAAGATCCTAACGACTATTCCGAATGTGTCTCAACACCTCGACATCTGGAACTAACCGTCCTTAATCTTGACGTCACTCTTTTGAAAACCGAAACGATTTCCATCAAGGGACACGAATACCACAGTGCTCAAAGCAGTTATCACCTCCATGACCTAACTTACCAATGTTTCTGCAAAACACACGTTAGTCATGGTAATAGAGTGTTGTCATTAATTACCGAAACCAAACCTTGGGGCATAGATGCTTTCAATCTCCCCCTTTTTGGTGATTGATGACAACACTAAGTTTCAATGGATTAGAGTGAAGGTTTTCGAGCATGCTTGGTTCACATAAGCAAAAGACAATAAGCATAAAAGGTTAGGAATTGCTTATGTGCTCCAAGCCAAAAGAGTGCACTTCATAAGATAAGACAAAAAGCGTTAGTACACATAAAGATATAGCTCATAAGTAATCGGAGTAAGGCACGGAAGCACAACCTTAGAGCTATAGCTAAAACGGTGACATATATTAATCACGGAGACGGATAACACATTAAGACTCAAGGTTTATGACTCAACGACAGTGTCACACGAATGCAGTGCTGAAAAGTAAACATGATATGCATGAATGTAGAATGTAGCACAAAAAAAAAAACGAAAACCCACTAACAAACTCCCCCTGAAACTACTCTCTCTCCCCCTTTGGTATCAAGCGCCAAAAAACTAATCTAATCTGACGGGGGGACAGACGGAGTCGTGTCGGGTGCCGAGGTGCGCGGAGTGATCACGAAGTGAAGCGAATCGCCCTCGGAGTCTGAGCTATCTAGCTGACCCTCTGAAGAAGCACGTGGCTGCGAAGTGGTCTGGGTCTGAGCAGGAACAGGCACTGACTGTGTAGCAACAAGTGGATCTGTCTGAGTAACCTGAGCCTGAAGTGCGCCAGTAGCTGGGGGATCTGTCGAGGCAACTGAAGAAGGGATGGTCTCTGTAGTCCCGGTCCCTGTCACTGGTGGAACGACTGCCTCGGGAGCTGACAACCCTGACGAAGTGTGAAACGTAGTAGTGTGCGAGGGTGTCGGCTGACCAGTCAACTCGCTGTAGGTGGCACTGAAATCACCAATAGGTGTGCCTGTCAGGAGATGCGGGCGAGGCTGGTCTGACGGTGTAAACCCCGTATGTATAGGAGTGAAGCTCGGGGACTGAAAGGATTGGGGAACCTGCTGCTGTGGAGATGTAAACTGTAAGCTCGGCTGTCCCTGACTCGACGGACCACTGGAATGCAAAGCCGGAGCCAGAACAGATGCAGGCGGAGGAACCCCAACTGTGATGAGATGGCGCAGGAGATCCATGTACTGCTGCTGACTCTGTCTCTACATCTCAACCTGTTGCCTCTGGATCTCAAGCTGCTGTCTCTGAAACTCGTCCTGGCGAGCCTGAATCTGTGCTAGTGCTGCAGCTGTATCCTGTGCCTGGCGCTGTATCTGCTGCTGCTGCTGCTGCTCCTGAGCCTGGGTCAACCTCTCAAGGATAGCCACCATGGCTGGGTCTGAGCGGGAGGCTGAGCCAGATCCACCGGCCTCGTGGTCGTGAGACCGAGGAGACCGGTACCTGGGGATGGGCTGGTAGTCCTCATCAGTGCTGTCTGAAGTGACATCCTCAGGTATGTCAGCAGTCTGAGTCTCAAGGTCTGCGAGCTCTGCCTCGGCAAGCTCGTCAACTCTGGCGTCCTGCTCAGCTGCTGTCTCAGGAACGTCTGGGCGCTCACGCTGTCCTGGCGCTGGGGCCTGATCTCTAGTAACAGAGGCCCAAAGCTGTCTGATATCATAATCAGGGAAAGCTGTAGTAGTGTTAGCAATCTCCGCCCTGATCTCTGGTGGCATCTGGATAGCAGATCTGATGATAAAACAAATCCAGTGGGCATAGGGAAGCTGACGGTTACCCTTGAAGCCCTCAGCAATGGTGTCCTCCATCTCACTGAGGATAAGATCCCAGATATCAAACTGTCGCTGTGAAAGGAGGTGGTGAACAACCCAAAGCTGCATCCTCGTCAGTCCCTCTCTGTAGCCGAGTCTGGGCAGTAAAGTGCGTCTGAGTATAGCATCCAAGACTCTGGCAAGTGGTGTCAGGCTGGCAGGCGTACGACGTGACCCTTCGCCAAAAGGCTCGCGAAAGCAGGGTCGAACCAGGTCGGTGGGTGGCACTGAACCGCCGTGAGGGCGTCTGGGAGGTGGAGTCTGACCATAGCACAACTGATGGATCCTCGTGTCAGAAGCTGGAAGTCTGAGGATCTCTCGGGCTCTGGAGCTGTAGAGTCTGTGATCGCGGCCTCTGAAAGCAAAGTGGATGAACTCATGGGCAGGATCAATCCAAAGAGAAGCATAGAACTCCCTGACCCATGTGCCGCAGTATGCACCTGTCCGTCTAAGAAGATCTGATAAGCCAGGCATATAGGACAGGTGCGGACGGAGCTGCTCTCCCACAACATCAACCAATGCCTCTAGTCGACACACCCTCTGAGGTCTGAAAGCAATGCCACTGTCAACTAGGGCCCTGTAGAAATCCTCCTGAAGTGGGGTATAGAAACCCTCTGAAGCTCTGGAATCTCTGACAGGTGGAAACCATCGGCTGACCTCCACAAACCTCAAACTCTGCACCTGACGTGCTGAAGCACCCCTCAGGTCTAAGTGCTCGACCGGGGGTGACCCTCTAACTCTGGGAGGAGGTTGTGCTCCACGACGCTGGCCCTCTGGCCTAGGTGTCACCTGAGTACGAGCACGTGTGGAGCGGCGACGTGGTGGAGACTGAGCTGCCTGCTCTTCTGTATCCTCAGTGGCCTGTGGAGCCTCAGTGGCCTGGGTAGACTCAGTAGCGTGTGTAGTCTCTGTAGCCTGTGTCTGCTCTGAGGGTGGATCAACTGACATCTGCTCGGAAGGTCCAGTAGCCTCGGTGCCCTCAGTGGCCTCAGTGCCGAGCTGTCGACCTTCAAGATGAAAGCGACGCTCGCCTATGTGAATGCCATTGCGTCTGCCACCTCTCTCTGCCTGCTCTGCAGCGTCTGCCACGGCCTGAGCAACCTCTGCATCTGACAGTGTCTTCCTCTTCTTCCTGGCTGCAATCTTGATGCGCTTACCACGCGCAATCTCATCACGGCGGGGAGGACTGTTGTCCCCGTCACCAGGAGCACCACCGGCGTTCTTGCAACGCACCATGCTGATCGACTGCCTGAAAACCTCTGTGAGATGATGAACTGACACTCGAGAGGCTTGGCCTCAATCCGTATCCGCAGGCTTGGCCTCGGATTTAGCGAACAGATCTGACCCTGACACACCGACTGACTCGCTGCACGTATGGAATAGAGAGATATACTATAAGCACATATATATCTAAAGATACGAAACCCTAGATAGCAAGCACGTGAGATACGAAGTGAAACGTGACGCGAAGCTACCTCGGATCGACGAGACGACGGTGAAAGGACGCGGTGACCTAGATCGCGAGAACCCCCGAGATCGGCGATCGAGCACTGAAACGACCGAGCGAGATAGGCAATGGAGAGTTACGGTCAACGGTAAGCCCTAACGATGAAATTGAAAGGACTTGAAGGAAAACGATCGAGTCGTTACCTCGAGCTAGGGTTATTGCAAACCCTAAGCTAGGGTTAGGGCAAAACCCTAGGTGAAGAGCGCGGCCAAAGGATGGAATCGAGGCGCTCGGGTTGGCACGGGGGTGCTGCGGCAGCTGCTGGCGAGGTTCATGGCGAGGCTGGTGGAGGCAAGCAGTCACGACGGCGGTGGCGGCGCTGCAGCGGCAGAGGCACGGCGAGGCTGCGGGCAGAGGCGAGGCAGCGAGCGCGCGCGGCCAAGTGGGCGAGGTGGCGCGGCTGGAGCGCGTGAGAGGGCGGCAGAGCTCGCCGGAGGCGAGGAAGAGAGCGAGGGCGCGGTGGCTCCGGCGAATCGGCGGCTTAGGGTTCGGCGGCGGCGGAAATCGCGTGCGGGTGAAAAAGAAACGGCCGAGGACGAACGGTTTTATGAGGGGCTGAGATCCGCTCGATACGCTATCACCGGACGCGGTGGTCAATATGATCGGACGCGGTGGTGCAGCGTCCGGTCACACTCCAGTAAGCGCCTGGAGTGACCGGACGCGTCTGGTGTGGACTGACCGGACGCGGTCAGAGTCCGGTCGCTGAGTGCTCGGGAATTCATCGCGGAGCACCGGACGCGGTGGTGGTAGCCGGGACCGGACGCGGTGGTCGTCAGAGGCGCGTCCGGTGCAGCGTCCGGTGCCTAGGTCTGGAATTGGTCTTCTGGATGACCGGACGCGCTGGTGGACGCCGGGACCGGACGCGGTGGTGAAGCAACACTGCGTCCGGTGCAGCGTCCGTTCCAGCGTCCGGTCGCAGTTCTTCGCCTTTCTTCGTTCCGAACTTCGACGCGACTTCTCCCAATCAAGTTCCAATTCAAAGAGACACAAATAAACACCAATTGGAACCTGATATGAGTGACCTCACTCAAACCCTCAAATTTTTAAAATATTTTGCCTTAGGCTAGTATTATTTTTACGAAAATAGGCAATAAACACCCGAGGAGCAACGTATGGCCATGCAATAGAGTTTTTGGACCTTTAGGAGCGTCAAATGCTCTCTCTATCCATGGACGAACACAGAGGTTGCTCAAAGCTAAACCGAAAAGAAACGACAAACAAACAACCATGCATATGCAATGCAATACAAGAAAGTAAAGCTAAGTTGCTTGTCAAGTTTGATCCATGATTAGGCTTCTTCACTCCTCCAAAGGAGGGTTATCGTAACCGTGTTAGCCAAGCCCTAAATGCATTGCGATAAAATAAACGTGACATATGATACAATGCAATGCAAGGGACAACACGCGCTCATTTTTTAAAGTTACTTGAATCAAGCACATTAAGTTCACTTCTTAGCCTACAAAAGGTAGCCTCATCCAACGGTTTAGTGAAGATATCCGCTAATTGATTTTCACTTCGTACACCTTCTAGTGATATGTCATTTTTAGCAACGTGGTCTCTTAGAAAGTGATGGCGGATATCAATGTGCTTGGTGCGAGAGTGTTGTACCGGATTGTTAGCAATTTTAACGGCACTTTCATTGTCACATAAAAGTGGCACCTTTTCAAGAACAACTCCATAGTCTAGGAGGGTTTGTTTCATATATAAGATTTGTGCACAACAAGCCCCCGCGGCAATGTATTCTGCCTCGGCGGTGGACAAAGCCACACTATTTTGCTTTTTAGATGACCAAGATACTAAGGATCTCCCAAGCAAATGGCACCCTCCGGATGTGCTTTTTCTATCAATTTTGCAACCGGCATAATCCGAGTCGGAATAGCCAACTAGTTGGAATCTAGCTCCTTTGGGATACCATAGACCAATGCTTGGGGTGTGCTTAAGATATCTTAGGATTCTTTTAACGGCACTTAAGTGAGGTTCTTTAGGGCACGCTTGAAAGCGAGCACACATGCACACACTAAACATGATATCGGGCCTAGATGCGGTAAGGTACAACAAGCTACCAATCATAGAACGGTAGAGAGTTTGATCAACCGGTTTACCTCCCTCATCTAGGTCGAGATGTCCATTTGATGGCATTGGGGTCTTGATTGGCTTGCATTCTTCCATCTTGAATCTTTTGAGAAGATCCTTGGTATACTTTTCTTGAGAGATGAAAATCCCTTCTCTCATTTGCTTGACTTGAAAACCAAGGAAGAATGTGAGCTCACCAATCATTGACATCTCGAACTCCTTCGACATCAATTCACCAAACTCCTTGCAATAATCTTCATTTGTTGACCCGAAGATGATATCATCAACATACACTTGACAAATGAAGATCTCCCCATTAAGCTTCTTGGTGAATAGTGTGGTGTCGACCTTCCCGATGGTGAAGCCCTTCTCAATGAGGAAGTCCCGGAGGCGCTCATACCACGCTCTAGGGGCTTGCTTGAGCCCATATAGCGCCTTGGACAACCTATAAACATGATTAGGATATCTAGGGTCTTCAAACCCGGGAGGTTGATTGACATAGACTAGTTCATTTATAAAGCCATTTAAGAATGCACTTTTCACATCCATTTGATATAATTTCATATCATGATGTGATGCATATGCAAGGAGGATACGAATGGCTTCAAGTCTTGCAACGGGTGCAAAGGTCTCTCCAAAATCAAGGCCTTCAACTTGAGAGAACCCCTTTGCAACTAGTCTTGCCTTGTTCCTCACTACTATGCCTTGGTCATCTTGCTTGTTTCGGAACACCCACTTGGTTCCAATGACTCTTGCACCTTTAGGATGCTCTTCAAGTGTCCATACTTGGTTGCGGGTGAAGTTGTTCAATTCTTCATGCATGGCATTCACCCAATCCGGATCTTGAAGAGCTTCTTCTACATTCTTAGGTTCAACACAAGAGACAAAAGAGTGATGTTCAACGAAAGAAGCTAGCTTTTGAGATCGAGTCATTACTCCCTTTGTAGGACTCCCTATGATGAGTTCTTGTGGATGAGCTTGAAGTAGAGGTGAGTTTCTTCTATCAATCACTTGAGGGGGTGGATGGGGAGCATCAACATCTTGTGCTTGTGCCTCGGCATGTTCATGAGAGACATAGGTATCTTCATTTTCAACTCTCTCATTCTTGTCATCATCTTGAGGCACACGTGATGAAGATGGTGGATCAATGATTTGCACATCGTCTTCATCATCTTTTGGCTTGATGTCTCCCACGGGCATGTTCTTCATGGCCTCCCTCAAGGGTTCATCACCTACATCATCACAATTCTCAATTGCTCCTTGGGAGCCGTTAGATTCATCAAATTCTACATCATATGTTTCTTCAACCAAACCGGTGGCATGGTTAAATACTCTATATGCTTTGGACTTTGATGAGTAACCAACAAGAAAACCAATATCACAACGTCTTTGAAACTTCCCTAGGTGTTGACGCTTCTTGTAGATGTAGCATTTGCAACCAAACACCCGGAAGAATGAGACGTCCGGCTTCTTCCCATTAAGCAACTCATAGGGGGTCTTGCCAAGAAACTTTTGGAGGAAGAGGCGATTTGAAGCATAGCATGCGGTGTTGATTGCCTCGGCCCAAAACTTTTCCGGAGTGTTGTACTCATCTAACATTGTTCTTGCAAGAGTGATCAAAGTCCGGTTCTTTCTCTCAACTACACCATTTTGTTGAGGAGTGTAGGTTGAAGAAACCTCATGCTTGATTCCAATTTCATCACAATAAGCTTCAATGTTGGTGTTGTCAAACTCTTTGCCATTGTCACTTCTAATCTTCTTTATCTTGACTTCGAATTCATTTTGAGCTCTCTTTGCAAACTTCTTGAAGCAACTTGCCACTTCGGATTTGTCATGAAGGAAGAAGGTCCATGTATATTTTGAGTAGTCATCCACTATCACAAGACAATAGAGATTACCACCCAAGCTCTTGTATGTTGTAGGCCCAAACAAATCCATATGTAGAAGTTCTAGCACTCTTGAGGTTGACATGAAAGCCTTGGTGGGATGAGTGTTTGCAACTTGTTTGCCCGCTTGACATGCACTACAAGGTTTGTCCTTTTCAAACTTCACATCCTTCAACCCTCTTACTAGTTCTTTCTTCAATAGCTTGTTGAGAGTGCTCATTCCAACATGTGCAAGCCTCCTATGCCAAAGCCAACCAAGTGAGGTCTTGGTGAACAAACATGTCATCAAATTTGCATCTTCGGAGGTGAAGTCAACAAGATAAAGATTGTTGTATCTAAAGCCTTTGAATATCACTTGCTTGTCATCTATCTTTGAAACTTCAACTTCATTTGGTGTGAACAAGCATTGGAAGCCAAGGTCACAAAGTTGTCCAACGGATAACAAATTGAAACTCAATGAAGCAACATAGAGCACATTTGAGAGTGAGTGATCATTTGATATTGCAATCTTGCCTATACCCTTGACTTTACTCTTTGAATTATCCCCAAATGTGATCTTCTCTTGGCATATCCCATTCTCTTCAATGGAGGTGAACATACGAGGATCACCGGTCATATGTTGAGTGCAACCACTATCAATAACCCAATGAGATCCACCGGTCTTGTAGTTCACCTACACACAAGAGATCAAGCTTTTTGTTTAGGGACCCAAACTTGAGAGGGGCCCTTGACTTTCTCAACTAGTGACTTGGCAACCCATATTTTCTTTGGCCTATTCTTGTTTGGGGGACCCAAAAACATGACTTTCATCTTTCCATTTGAATCTTTTCTTAGCATGTAATGAGCATTGAAGGCAAAGGGTCTAGCATGCTTGGGCAAGGGTTGTGGTGGTGGAGTTTTGCATTCATGAGCAAAGTGACCTTCTTGACCACACTCAACACATCTCTTTGGCTTGGGCTTTGACTTGCTTTGTTGTTGAGCTTTTGCTTTCTTCTCTTGATTTGCCAAGTACCCAATACCACTTCTATCCATCTTCATTACGGTGTTCATGAGGAGCTCACTTTGCAAATATTGGCCTCTTGTGAACTTGCTTAGGCCGGTCTTGAGATGCTCTTTTTCTTGCTTGAGCTTCTTGTTCTCTTCAATGAGTGACTCATTTGTTGTTTGCTTCTCAAGAACCATCAAACCTTTGAGCTTCTTGTTCTCATTTGCAAGCTTCTCATTCTCACACTTGATCTTGGCATAATCATCATGGTTGCATGACTCAACCACACTCTTGCCTTTGCTATTAGAACCTTGCTCAATGCTTTCAATGATCAAATCATCACATGATGTAGCTATATCACACTTAACAACATTGTTAGTAGCATCATGTGTCTCAAGAGCAAGTTCATTAGCAACCACAAGACTATCATAGTCAATTTTCAATGTGGTGTATTTGTCTTTTAGAGAGCTATGTCTAGTGATGAGCTCATCATGCTTCTTCTCAAGTTTATCATGTTGATCTTTAAGCTCTTTATTAGAGGTTTTGAGCTCTTTGAGAGTAGAAGACATAATTTCATTTTGATCTCTAAGCTCACCACTAGTCTTTTGAGCATTTTCAAGCTTAGATGAGAGTGATTCATTTTCATTTTGAAGATCATCATTTTCACTTCTAGTCCTTCTTATGATTTTAGTGTATTTGTTTAGCAATTTTACAAGTTCATCATAAGAGGGTGCATCAAATTCATCATCACTATCACTATCATCATCATCATCACTATCATGGTTTTGTACCTTTCGTTCACCCTTCGCCATAAGGCATAGGTGAGTAGTGGACGATGATGGTGAAGAAGGCGGTGAAGGTGGTGGTGAAGATGTCGGTGAAGATGATGGCCCCATCACAAATGCGGCGACCTTCTCTTTCTCATCATCGCTCTCATCTTCGGAGGAGTCACAAGATGATTCAATGTCGGTGAGCCAATCACCAACAATATATGCCTTTCCACCCTTCTTCTTCTTGTAGAACTCCTTCTTCTTGCCATCCTTCTTCTTGTATGGCTTGTTCTTCTTCTTCTCATCTTCTTCATCACTTGAATCATTTTTCTTGCCCTTGTTCTTGTTCTTGAACTTGTCTTTTGGTGGTCTAGGGCATTGATGAGCTAGGTGGCCAAGTTCACCACAATTGTAGCAATCCATCTCCGAGATGGGCTTTCTCTTGCTACTTGTGAAGAATTTCTTTTTCTTGCCATCGAACTTGATGCCACTCTTGTTGAGCTTCTTTAGCATCTTGGTGGTCTTCCTCACCATGAGTGCAAGTGATTCATCATCGATATCACTTTCACTTGAGCTTTCTTGCACGATCATTGCTTGGCCCTTCTTCTTCTTCTTGTCATGGCTAGCTTTGAAGGCCAAGTCTTTCTTCTTGGAAGATGATGAGCCCTCTTCCGGAGTGATGTGCATGTACATCTCATGAGCATTGATCTTCCCCAATACTTGTGTTGGAGTTGCGGTGGAGAGATCACTTTGATGAAGCACGGTGACAATGTGACCATACTTCTCAACGGGAAGCACACTCAAGATCCTCCTTGCAACATCCGATTGACTCATTTGAGTGAGCCCAAGAGCATTGAGGTCCTCTACAAGAACATTCAAGCGAGTGTACATGTCATTAGCACTTTCTTTGGGAAGCATCTCAAAAGAATTAATCTTCTTTAAAGCAATATGATAGCACTCTTAGTTCCCTCATGGAGAGCACAAAGATTCTCCCACAAATCATGAGCGTTCTTTGCATTACGCACACGATTGAAGATATCTTTGCCTAAGCCCCGGTAGAGTGCATTTTTGGCCTTTGCATTCCACCGGTCGTACTTCTCCTCGTCACCCGTGGGGTTTGCGGGATCCTTGATAGCGGGAAGCCCTTGGGTTGTGGCTCTAAGGCACCCGACATCTATGGCTTCGAGGTACGCCTCCATGCGGATTTTCCAATATGGAAAATCATCCCCCTCAAAGGTGGGAGGTGGTCCTTCCCCGTTAGACATCTTGCTCTAGGCGGTAAAGCCTAAATTAGGAGCAACACGGCTCCGATACCAATTGAAAGGATCAAGATGCCCAAGAGGGGGGGTGAATTGGGCTTTTCTAAAAATTAATTGCAAGAATTAAAACCTACAAGCCGGAATTCACCCCTAGTGCCTACTTGTGTTCCTAGAGAGTCTACCGATAAAAAGTTTTGCACCCTAGTTTCCAATCCTAGTCTAGCATGGCAATTCTAGGAATGTAAAACAAGCAATGAAAGTAAATACGAGAAAGTAATTGCTTGAATGTAAAGGGGCAAGGAACACGGCGATGTTTTTCCGAGGTATCGGAGAGTCGCCACTCCCCACTAGTCCTCGTTGGAGCACCCGCGCAAGGGTGTCGCTCCCCCTTGATCCGCGCAAGGATCAAGTGCTCTCTACGGGTTGATTCTTCGACACTCCGTCGCGGCGAATCACCCAAAACCGCTCACAACTTGAGTTGGGTCATCCACAAGCTCCGCCGGATGATCACCAAACTCCCAATCACCACCAAGCCGTCTAGGTGATGGCGATCACCAAGAGTAACAAGCTAGAACTCTCACTTGACCACAACGAGCCCAAATGAGGAGACGGATGCACACTTGCTACTCTCTAATCACTAGTGAGGAAACTCAAACTTTGATTCTCAAATCTCGATCCTCACTAGAGCTCTTGCACTCCCTTGCACTCTAAAGGGTTTTCTCAGATGTTTGAATGAGCAAGAGACCTCTAAAAGAGGTGGAGGGGTTGTATTTATACACCCCTCAAAGAAAACGAACCGTTACTTTCTGACACGGGCTGACCGGACGCGCCGGTCGCCCGTAACGGTCAAAACGCGATTTTGAACTGAACCACCGGACGC
Organism: Saccharum spontaneum; assembly: GCA_022457205.1. Classification (NCBI taxonomy): domain Eukaryota; kingdom Viridiplantae; phylum Streptophyta; class Magnoliopsida; order Poales; family Poaceae; genus Saccharum; species Saccharum spontaneum. The sequence continues at coordinate 13,630,067 of CM039591.1, read as the reverse complement.
GCCGGTCAGGGGTGACCGGACGCGTCCGATCGTGCAAGGGTGCTTACTGTACTCACACCGGACGCGAGGCCGCGTCCGATGGCTGATGACCGGACGCGTCCGGTCCTCTCAGGACCTTACTGGACTGTGACCGGACGCGCCGATCACAGCCAGGTCGCGTCCGACGGGCGTTCCCACAATGTGACACGTGTCAGCCACTGACCACCGCGTCCGGTCCTCGCGAGGACCGCGTCCGGTGGTCAAGGCCGAAACCCTAGCGCGGTAAAGTACTGACCGGACGCGTCCGGTGCTGCCGAAGACCGCGTCCGGTCACTGGAAAACAGCCCGAAACTTTCCGAAACGCGTCGCAACTTCAACCAAGTTGCTTCCAACTGAACTTTGAGCTATTCTAGGGTTGCCTAGTGCCAAGTTTAACAAGTGTGCACCACACCTAAACATAGGACTCGCCTAGGTCAAGCTACCCATTCATGCCCCCCTTTATAGTACGGCCAAAAGAGAAAAACGAAGATCCTAACGACTATTCCGAATGTGTCTCAACACCTCGACATCCGGAACTAACCGTCCTTAATCTTGACGTCACTCTTTTGAAAACCGAAACGATTTCCATCAAGGGACACGAATACCACAGTGCTCAAAGCAGTTATCACCTCCATGACCTAACTTACCAATGTTTCTGCAAAACACACGTTAGTCATGGTAATAGAGTGTTGTCATTAATTACCGAAACCAAACCTTGGGGCCTAGATGCTTTCATACGTCTCACAGTCTTAGCGTTTTGGTGGACTCCGAGGTGGCCTAGGGCTGAGTGGTAGGGTGGTACTGTACTGGTTGGGAGGCAATCGGAATCAGCCTAGACGAACCGGATCGTCAATGATGGCGATCTTGTGGATTACCAGGTGTACATGCTCTGCAGAGTTGATCAATCTATACATATAGCCGCGTCCGCAGATATGGACATTCCCATGACCTACGCTTCACTTGATTAGGGAGGAGTCCTTTCTACCTTTCCCCAGGATTCGTGTTGGTTTCTAGCTTTGGCTGTTGAGACAAGATCCGAGCGGGAGTCGATCTCGTCGCCTAGAGAGAGTGAGATGAGATGTGATGTGTGTGATGGGATGGGGAAAACATGAGAATGAGGTGGGTTAAAAACTTAGTAAAACCAATATTACTAAAACATTGACTACTTGCATAGGGAACCCACAGCCTAAATAGGTCTCTATCTACTTTCCTCAATGCATTCCACTTTCCACAAAGCAATACAAGCATAGGATGAGTGATGCGTGGTCAGTACCCAGTGTACTGATAGATTTTTGGCAGGCTCTGAGCCTGAATACGACTACGACGATGACAGGGAGGAGTAGAGGGTTCGTTCTGCACTCAAGTTGGATCGAGGAGATCATTTTCCGCTGCTGTCTTCATCAGATGTTGTTTAGGATACTGAGTGCATTTGTGTTCCGCCCTGCGTGGCGAAGAGAATAATTTATGTAAACCTTTCTATTGTACTCTGATAATCGTGTATGACTTTGTGTATCACTGAGATTTGGATAAATTGACGGATTGTTTCGTCATTTTACACTTTGTTTCTATGGATTTCCCTTTATGGAAATCAAGGACGTTTCAATGCCCGTTGTCTACATCGCCACCGGGATGCCACTGCTTCATCGCCACCGACATTGATGCCATGGCAAGCTCCTCCGCCAAGCCCACCAATGGTCAGTAACATCTCCCCACTCTCATCCTCTCTCTCTCTCTAGTTTTGTTCTAGGTTGATCTATGTGGTCTATCACATTTTAGTGAAGTCGAACACGCTGATCTATGCCTAGATGATCCACTAAGTCTTTCAATGGTATCAATTAGCAAAATCTAGCGCGTATATCTATTTTCGAGGAAGAATTTAGAAGATGATTCGATTTCAGTTTCCCCTAACCCTAACCCTAAGAAAGAAGACAGAGAAAAGACGGGGCTCACCAGGGCTCCCTTGCCTCCATACCCACCGCCGTCATGCGGGAAGTACACTGCGCTACCGCCAGCGCGCGGGAAGAGAGCCCAGAGGGAGTGGCCTCACCGTCACGTGGATCTTCTAGGGGCTCGGGCTTAGGATGTCGCCACAAGGCCGCTCGACAGTGGCGCGCTCAGCCTCGGGTGAGCGCGCGCGCCAGCGAGGGCCCCAAGACGCCGCCGCCATCATTTTCCTCCGGCCGCCATGCGCGACTGCGACTGCTCCGCTTCAGCATTGAGAGAGAAAGGGCAAGGCAAGAATGTGGCTAGGGTTCTAGGGGAGAGGCACGGCCGGGTGCCGATTTTTGATCACGCGAAATGAACGGAGGACTGTCCGATGGCCATCGACGGCTAGTAATGAATCGGGCCAGATTCGGCCTAGGTAGGCAATGACTTTCCTGGCCTAGGCCTAGGTTGTGGCCTGGGACGTGGGTGCGCAGAGCGCGAGTGGATTTTGGGCCACGCATGTGGGCCTCGGCCAAATGAACAGTGAAGTTTATGAATTAGATTTATTCTTTTTCAGAAGCAATTTTTATGTTTTCTGTCAAGTTTTCAATCTCTGCTCAAATTTGAACCCTCGGGATAATTTGTTTAGAGAGTAGATAAGTATGCTCGGATGCTTCTGATCAAGAATTATTATTTTAAGATTATTTTCATGTTTTCGCTGCAAAGTTTATATTTATTATGTTCTAATTAAATTCAAACCAATGGGAGGATTTAATTTTGAAGAGTAGTTATAATATTCAGTAAATTATGATATTGTTATTTTTCTGACCAACATTGATGATAATAATATTATAAGTTTATGCATTAGTTGTATTTCTGCCCAACGGTGATGTAGAATTAATGTAGAAGAATGTTGTATTTATGATATTGCTATTTTTTTTTACCAAAGTTGATGTTAGCAATATTATAAATTTTATTTATGAGTTTTATGCATTAGTTCTATTTATGCGCAATGGTGATGTAGAATTAGTGTATAAGCATACTGTATGTTTTAATTTTGACCAACGTTAAATTACGACATGCAATTTATTATGTCAATTGTTTCTCACTTTCTCTGACATTGTTTCAGGCTACAACCCAATGATGTTTATCTTGTCCATTTCACCTCTCAATGGAAGCAACTATAACGTATGGCGAGAGAAGCTTGAGATAACACTTGCACTGTCCGACAATGATCTAGCACTTATCTTTCTGTGTCCCACTGAGCAGTGGACCAGGTGAGGGGAGCAAATGAGACTGATGCAGCTTTCGCTACTCGACAGCGTGACCATGCAAAAGTGAGAATGAAGTATGACCTTGATCGTGCGAAGTGGGATAGTTCAAACCACAAGTGTTTTATAGTGATTAAGGGCTCTATTTGAGGATCCTATAAGGGGTTCAATCCCAGAATGTACCACCGTCACTGAGTATCTCAAGAATGTAGAGAGTCAGTTCACTGGCTCTTCAAAAGCATGCAAGCACTCTTATTAAGAAGTTAGTCAATGAGAAATACTCTAGTGGAGGGATTAGAGAGCACATATTGAAGATGAGCAACATGGCATCCAAGCTCAAGCTAATGGACTTGGGGCTCAAGGATGAGTTCCTAATTCATTTAGTTTTTGCATCTTTACCCAAAGAATATGAGACTTTTGTTGTGAACTACAACTTACAGCCAGATAAGTGGAACATTTAGAAGCTCATTGCCATGTGTGTGCAAGAAGAGGAGAGGCTTAAGAGCTCACATGGTGACTCAGCCAACCATGTGAAGAAAAATAAAAAAGAACTTCAACAACAAGAACGCTAAACCACAAGGGAAACCTCAGTGGGACAATAGCTTCTACTCTAAGCAACAAGGAAAGGCCCTCAGAAAGATCACCATTAGAAATCCAACTATGTTCAAGTGGACAAGGACACCTACAGATGGTGCCACAAGATTGTACACTACTAGAAAGATTATCCATAGTTCCTGAAGCACCTGATCAGAAAAGGTGAGGACATTAATATATCTGTAGATGAGTCCTTGTATTTAAGTTAAGCAAAATCTGCTTGGTGGATTGACTCAGGTGCAACTATTTATGTTGCAAATTCATTACAGGGATCCTATATGAGGAGGACCCTGCAATGAAGAGAAAGACACATTAAGGTGGCAAATGGAGTCAAAGCTGAAGTAGAAGCCATTGGAGAACTCCCATTAGAATTAAATGATGACTTTATACTTAATCTTACAGATGTCCTTTATGTACCCTCTTTGCGTAGAAACTTAATAAGTGTCTCACGTTTAGACGATGATGGAAATGATTGCCATTTTGGTAATGGCCAATGTAAGATAATGTTTAATCATAAGTTTGTTGGTCTTGCCTTTCGACAAGACAAGCTTTATTTGTTATCACTTTGTGAGAATGTGAATGTTGTGAGCACTAATAATGAGATGCCTCCTCCTCTATGAATGTAAGTAATAAGTGGAAGCGAATTCATGATGTATCTTTGAAATTATGGCACTGTCATTTAGGTCATATTTCGAGGGAGAGAATAGAACGATTGATTAAGAAATCAATTCTTCCGCTATTAGAATTTTTTAGATTTAGAACAATATATTGATTGCATTAAAGAAAAGTATGTTAAGAAAATTAAGAAATATGTCAAACGAAGTATAGGAATTTTAGAAATAATTCACACATATATCTGTGGTTCTTTTCCTATGAAAAGTGTGGATGGTTATGATTCAATTATAACATTCACAAATGATTATTCTTGTTATGACTATATTTATCCAATTAAGGAAATATCATAAGCATTGGATAAATTTAAGATATTTAAGGGTGAAGTAGAAAATCAGCACAATTTAAAGATTATGGTAGTATGATCCAACCGTGGGGGTACTACGGTCAACATACCCCATATGGCTAAGTTCCTGGACCTTTTGCAAAGTTTTTACAGGAAAATAGCATAGTTTCCCAGTACTCTACACCGGGTGAGCCTCAGCAGAATAGAGTAGCTGAAAGGCATAGTCATACCTTAATGGATATGGTGAGAATTATGATAAGTTACTCCACTTTACTGATAAGTTTGTGGATGGAGGCGTTAAAAATCGCCATCCATATTCTCACTCGAATACCAAGCAAGTCGGTTGTAACACCCCCGGTGTTATGACTTTGCTTAGCACATTGGTTAGGGCCTAAAAGAATTTTTTTTACAAACCAAGTTTCAGGTTTAAGAGTTCAAACTCGCATGAAATGAGGCCCGAATCTTGGATGACTCACTTTTGGGATTAAGAAAAACTAAATGAACATTGAGCTAATTCGTTGTATGTGAGAACCCGCTAGTGAGGTCCTAATAGGGGTAGTAGAATCAATAGTTTAATCATTGGCCCGAAAAACAATCTCTAGAAATAAAGGTGTAAAATGGCCTATAATTAAAAAGTGTCGGTTTTGGCATGTTATAGTGAGCCAAATAATTAAATAGTGCTATACTAATTTGACCCCATGGCTTAGCATAGCGTATGGGCTTTTGTTGAGATGCTTGTTGGGTGAAAATCGTTAAGGTTTAGATCTTGTAAAAATCAAAGTTAAAGTGCCTATAACGGTTAACTCGTAACGAACCCTTAGTTCCTCCTTAGTCTGAAGGAGCATTGGATGATGCTACTTTGGCATTTAAATGCTACCAAAAACGTTTAATCAATTGCTTCATGTTTCGACGTTATCGATTGCCTCTAAGTAAGTATTCGGGCATGGTATAGGTCGGGGTTTGCCATGGGGTCACGTTGCTCTCTGTAAATTGGCTGAACGTCGCTAGAACGTGGTCAGCTAATTCTTGACCTCGGGCACTAGTTGGCAGTCCCAAGTTGGCACGACTCCACTTTCCTCTCTAGCTCATCTTCGTCCGAGTCGGTTGCTCCTACTAGTAGCCGTATATACCTGCTCGAGCCATGTCGGGTTGGTTTAGTATCAACCGAGCTAGCTTAGGTTTTGGGGGCGCTCTAGGAAGCGTGCACTTCACTGGTTCGGCCGTTCGGCCCGGTGGCCGCGGTCACCGCGCGTCCGCGGACGCTGCTGGTGCCAGACTCTAGCCGTGGCCTGGCCGCTGTCGCTGGACGGCTCGCGGGCCGCTATGTGCTGCGCGGTGTCCATGGCCTCGCGCTGGCCGGCCCTGCTCGATGGCCCCGCATGGCTGCCCGCGTGCCGCGCACGGCGGTCCCGCTGCTCTGGCGCGTCTGCCCGTTTGCGTGCCAACCCAGGCTGGTGTCGCGGCCGACGCTGCGTGGTCAATGGGGCGCTCGCCCGTCCTCCGTTGGCTTGTCCCGGCGAGCTACCGAACATGTGTCACTATCGCCCATCTAGACGCTGACCCGGCCACAGTGGCGCCGCAACACGTCTCTGCCTCGCTGTTCCGCTAAACGCCTATGACGTGCCCCGCTCGGAGTAATGCCTTTTCAACTCAAGCGCGTGGCACCAAGCCTCCCCTGACGGGTCAACTGCGAGCACGTCCGGGTGTTACCGCTACAAGATGAAGTCGCCTCACTTTAACCGCTCGGTCTCGTTCGTGAGACTCTCAGCGACATGGCCATGGCAGAGCACCCCGCCTCCACCTATGATTTGTTTAGCTCAAGACTTCACCGTACAATTCCTCGCGTCAGTGCATAGCGTAGGGAGTTAGACAACTGCCCCACCCACATCGAGCCCCGTCTGAGCCCTACGCCGTGCTAATTTGGCATTCAGCTCGTCGCCGGTCATCTTGCCGCCACAGTTAGGCCCGTTCGTGGGTAAGTCACTACGCTTGACCTCTGTTCAAGTCAAGCCGGACATAGACTAACCGTGATGCCCTTGTGTCGGTGCTTGCCTTACAGTCTTCTGAGATGCCGCTGGTTGTGAGCTGACGCGTCGGTGTCCGCCCGGAGCACTGCCACCCTCCTCAGCTCTCACGTGAGTAGGCCACCTCGGCTTCCCTCCGCCCCAACCAGTTGCACGGGTGTCTCCGTGGTAAGCTACTTCGGCTCACTCGCGACCGTTATCGCTTCGCTAGCCCCTAGGTTCGTCGGAGCACGCGCGCCGCCGTGTAAGCTAGCCCACCGGCGTGAGCAATGCAAGAGGGGTCACCGGGTAGTTTTCAACCGCCGCCTAGGGTTTCACCTAAGCTGCGCGGTGCTCGTTAGCCTGCTCATGGGCTTGTTCTTTGCTCGGTTGGCCAGCGGAGGTGCGTCGTGCCAGCTGAAGCCACACCGATGTGCGCAGGGGGTAGCGGGGACCGACTAGTTGCGAAGATGGGTTATTTCGTGGGTTGGTCTACAAAGCTTGTCTCTCGGGCAATAGTGCGTAGAACCGTCACGTAGTAAATCGATAGTCCAGGGACATTTTTGCTTATGTGCCGGAGCTGGCATGCGTGGGCCTGTTGGGCTGGCCTGCTGTTGACGGTCCTTAAGTACCAAATATAGTTATTAAATAAATAAAGAAAAGGATCCAAATGCAACCAACACCTAGACTTAGGGTTTTATCTGACAGAATTCCACGAGTTTTGGTGTTTGTCTGTTTCTGCAGGGGGTTATCAGAAAATACGGAGGAAAGGCCCACACGTCGAGTTTACATAGAGATAATAATGTGTTCACCGATTTTCTATCATCTAGAAGACTCCAGAAGCCACGAGATCGAACGGGAGGCCGAACGGGCCCGGAGGCAGGTCGCCCGCCCTGTTCCCTAGGGCGCCCGCCCTGGCCTGAGAGCCAATCAGGCTCCGTCTCACGGATTATGCTCCACCGACCTAAGGGATCAAGGAAAACCGTGCGATTAATGTCGGTTTGATCCGACGGCCCACGTTCACTTGAGGGGGCTATATAAGCAGGACCTCTGGCCCCTGGAGGAGGCACTCCCTCATTCTCAATTCCTCAAACCCTAATCTTAGGAGGAGAGTCTCTGATCAAGCCCTAGAGCCACCACATCAACTAGATCTCTAGTATAGCATAGCTACATAGGATTAGAACTAGAAGGAGTCAATCTTCGATTGGTTTCCGGATCTGTCAAGAGGATTCTTGGTAATTCCTTTACTGTTCTTCATTGTTCATCTTTGTTCTTCAATATTATGAATACAACTTTGTTCTATTTCAATATATTGATTATGACTATGCTCTACTTGTTATTATTTGCGATTATATTGTTCTTAGTTTATCGTAGTTATACGCTTGGCTTAGTTAGATTGGAATTATATACATGTTTAGGATCGTATAGCGTTTATCCATCGAATCCATGGGTAAATGATAAATATTGTGTAGGCGTGGTGCTTAGACCATATTTATCTGCGATTGCACCTTATATGCCGGATCGTGGGGTGGTCCGCGATGGTGACAGCTTCATTGGTTCTTATATAGTCCCCCTCCCGTGTGTAAGGCAGGCAGAGCAACATTATTACGGGGGAGTGATTGCTATGTTTCTCATCTTCCTTGATAATATCACTATGCATGGGCGTAGTCCTTTCTCGCAATGATTGCCAAGTGTACTTGCACTAACTATGATATGCTAGACTTTATAGTTAAGAATAACTTAGGAAATATCCTTGTAGTTCGTCCTAATACCATGCTAATGACTTGCTAGAATATCTGTTGAGGTGCTTATCATTATTATATGTGGCTAGCTGATCAGATTAATTATCTTTGTCACCATTCATACTTTATCCATATTTTATGTGACACTTACCCCTATATGCAAGAGATAGATGAATGCTCTCACTTATACATGAAATGATTGATACTCATTCCTATATTCCATTCCATAATCAACATTGATGTTAGTAATCCCTTCCCAGTGGTAAAAATATAAATAACGATACCTGGAATACTTCCCGGTTAAAATGCTACATTGGTATTAATCTGTGTGCTTGCAGATCTTATTTATTATTTATTTAGAAGAGCAGTTGCATATTTCAATACCGCGTCTCTCATGTCATGCTGGGGATGACAACTTGGCTTAAGTGGCATGAGGGATAGGTTCGGCATTTTTGGCGCCGTTATCAGAATTAGAAAACTAAGTCTACTTTTGGTAATGACGTTAAGAATGCCCAACAAGCATTTTTGGCGCCGTTGTCGGGGAAGGTTGATTTACTAACAAGGAATGAGTACGGAATTTGAGTCATCATTCACATCATTAAGTGATTGAGATCATCAATTCCCCCATACAGATTTACCCCTGTATTTTTTTCCATTCTTATTGTTTTGCAGGGTGATGTATGAATAGAGGACATCTTCTAGAAAATTTTGTTGACAACCCCGAAGCATTAATCAGAGGGGCAAGAGCCAAGCTCAAGAAGTCAACACTTCGACGCAACACTTCATCCAATCCAGAAGACCGCCGAAGTTTCATCCGGAATTTATCAATAGAGTTCGCAGCCATGGCGAACAAGACGATCCGCGAGTTCTCAGCTCCCACTACGGACAACATCCACACTGGACCTGCCGTGGCCATCGACAAGAACTTTGAGCTCAAGCCAGGGCTCATCAACATGGTACAAGCCAACCAGTTTTGTGGGAAGCCGCACGAAGATGCAAGTGCTCATCTCCAACACTTCCTAGAGATTTGCAGCACATTCACTATATTAGATGTTCCCAGAGACGCCATACTACTTCGCCTTTTCCCATTCTCACTATTGGGGAGAGCGAAGCAGTGGTTTTACGCGACGAAGGATAAGAACACTACGTGGGCACTCTGCTCTACGAACTTTCTGGCTAAGTTCTTTCCCATGGACAAGACCAATGCTCTCCGTGGGAAGATTACAAGTTTTCAGCAACAACATGATGAATCCGTTCCAGAAGCATGGGAGCGCTTTCAAGATTACATCCTAGAATGTCCGCATCATGGAATGGAAAGCTGGCTACTTATGCAGACTTTCTATCATGGGCTCATCACTAGTGCTCGTGAGACCATGGATGCTGCAGCTGGAGGCGCATTTCTATCACTCACCATACCACAAGCTATAGCCCTTGTGGAGAAGATGGCGTCCAACCAAGGTTGGAACGAAGAGAGGACTCAAACACGCAAGAAGGGTGGAGGTATGCACCAGCTCAAGGAGGTAGACATGCTGTCTGCAAAGTTAGACCTACTCATAAAAAAGCTCGATGACAAAGCTGGAGACAAAAGAGAAGTCATGAACGTCTACGACTCTCACATGACTTGTGAGGAATGTGGAGATACTGGACACTCAGGCAATCACTGCCCTGAGATGCTTGAGGATGCAAGGTACATCAACAACAACAACAACTACAACCGTCCTCAACAAAATCAAGGTTAGAATCAACAGAGGCCTAACTACTCAGGTAACTACTCAGGTAATTATCAAGGTAATAACTCTTACAACAGTAATAATAATTTTCCACCCCTGAGAGAGTTAGTGTCTAATCAAGGAAAGCTAATGGATAACTTGTCTAAGAAATTGGCATCCAATGATAAAATACTAGAAAACATAAATAATAGAATGGATAATTTCTCTACTGCCATCAAAAACCAAATTAGCTTTAATAAAATGATTGAATCTCAGTTAAATCAAATAGCTGCTGCTGTTCGTGCTACTAACCCCGGTATACCATCACAACTGGAAGGATTAGAATCTGCAAATCTTGTAGACATGTTTGATGCAGGTAATTATTAGAGTAATCCCGCTGTTGGAGTACATAATGACCTTCTGCCAGTCAAGAGAGGCGATCCAGGACGCCCCGTCATCCCGATCTCCATCGGCATGGTGGACTTCCCAGAAGCACTCTGCGACTTTGGCTCCAGCGTCAACATTATGCCCAGGGTACTCTATGAAAAATTCTTTACATATCCTTTATCAGAAACAACTATGTGTTTGCAGCTTGCAGATCGGACACTAAGCTTTCCTAAAGGAATATTAAAGAACATGTGTGTTCGAGTTGGTACCTCGTATGCTCCAGCTGATTTCGTGGTGATAGAGACCCAGTCCGATGAGAGGTCACCAGTTATTCTGGGAAGGCCATTCTTGAACACCTCGGGAGCTGTCATCTACGCCAGCGCTGCGAAGATCAACTTCAACATCAAGGGGAGGAAGGAGACGTTTTCCTTCAAGAACAAGATTACACAAATCCCAGAGCAACCCCAACATGAACCAAGGAAGAGGACCAACAGGAGGAACAAGCAGAACAAGAACAACCAAGGATGGACCGAATCAGCTAAGATGGTCACTGCAGTTCAAGGAGGTCAAGATGGTTGACCCAAGTCGCCGTTCCTAATCAAGAAGGACGACCCAGGTATGCCAAGCATTGAGTGCTCAATCAATGGATACTCCTTTCAGAAGGCGCTCTGCGACACTGGATCAGGCGTCAACATAATGGCCACAGTCACCTATCAGCTCTTGTACGGGACCATGCCCTTAAAACCAACATACACTCAGCTCCAGATGGCAGATCAGACATCCCGAAAGGTCGAAGGTATAGTAACCGATGTCCCTGTTAAAATTAACGATCATTTTGTCCATACAGACTTTCAGGTCATTGACATGGGAGACGACGAGTACGATCCACCCATCATCCTAGGAAGACCGTTCCTAGGCACCGTCAAAGCAATCATCTACATTGGAACCGGAGAAGTCCATATGCATTTCCCCTCTGAGAAGGTACGCCGCTACTTTAATGAACCTAACTATATAGTTGAAGATTCTAACCAGGTCAGGACAAGAAGAAGGCGACGTAACCGTAACCAAAGGAGGCAAACCATCAAGGACGTATGGGCAGACTATGAAGGAGAGGTCATAAGGCCCGAGGATACACAACAGGAGACCGAAGCACCAAGTCGGGTATGGAAAGTGAAGACAGTTACACAAGAAGAGGAGGCGCTGCCGGAACCACCGTCTACGCCACCCAAATCCCAGGACAACTAAGAAGAAAAGAAGTCCTGTTCGGAGGACTTAAAAACACCGAACGCCGTGCCAAGAGGTAAACTTGGTAGTTATCATTTTCCCTTTAATTATTGCTCAGTTAATCATGTTCATTCTGTCTAAAAAAAATGTTGAAAACAGTAAGCCCCATGTGAGTATGCGAGTGGCATAAAACCCATAAGTACATTCACTGTGGTGGCATAAAAAAATAATAATATATTTTTTCTGTTCTATAAAAATGAAAATAAAAATAGAGAGTGACATTTATCAAGGAAGATCAAACATGATAAAGGCTAGATATTTGTGCTAACACTTAATCAAGTTCCACGAAGCTTTGTTGTCTATTTGAGCTCCACAGAATTCAGGAAGACTAGCAGATGGAGGACATCCTAATCGTTGTCAGGGTGCTGCCGACATTCAAATACACCTCTGCACCTGCTAGCTACATCAGAAGAAATTACGTCAAGATCCAGCTTGGGGGAGGGCACCCCCATTTATCCTGATAAGTATTTTTATCTACATTTATACCTATGCTTTATTAAAATAAAAAGATGCATAATCATGAAAACCCAAATAAATATTTTGTGTTTATATATATTTGCTTAGTTTAATAAATAAATAAAGTAGCTATGCTAAACTGAATCTTGAAAATAAAACTCTAGCATGGATATGATGAATAGTTGCTCTGCCTAATTTTCAAATTTGTTCTCTCTCTAGTTTAGACATAACTGTTATAATTTAAAACTGGCTCTAAACCTGAACTAGTGGGAAGAGAACTTGATCTGAAGTCTAAGTTGTTAGCGGATATGATATGGGAAGGTTGAGCTGCTGTTTATCTGTTCCTAGAGATGCTAGAATTCTAGAGAATTTTATCTTTAAAAATCTTTAAAATGTTGCATGATGAGTTCCTGTATGATGAGAGTTTAAATTCCTACCACAGCCATATATACATGCTTGTTAGAATAAGAGCCGCACTTTTACTACTTACTGCTTATGGGCATTGAGTGTGGTCAAGCTGTGTAGACCCTTAGGAACTTGTCATGTGGTTAAAATCAAGATTCACTTGCACGTTCACTCATACATGCTGCTTCTACTCCGGAATTACGCATCCACATATATCCACTCATTTCCATCTCCAGATTCACCCAAAATTATTCTACTCCTGACCCGGGAGAGAATAGCCAAAAACATTATCCCATTCCTGTTATTCCCTGTGAAGTTAATGCTCAAGTCATTTCTACTACCACTTGCTATATTTTCAAAAGAGGGAGATTACTCTAAAAAACGAGGAAATAAAAAGGAGCAAGTGCTCGGAACCTCGAAGAAAGAAAAAGTGAGACGAGAGGTAAAAATGGACAAGTGTTTGATAGTAGAATTAGGGGTACAAGATACCCACCTGAGAGAAAAAAAAGAGAAAAAAATAGAGCATCTCATTCCCCTCAAAAGTTTTAAAAAGCAAGAAAGGTATGTATTCCCTCAAAAAGAGCATTAGACTTTTGTTATCACCATACACCACTCATTCACCACACATGCACATCTTGATTTGACTTATTGACTTGTTTCTCTGGATCCATGGTTTGACTATGCAATAAATGTTCTATGAGTATGTATACTGTATCTCCCACCTATGAGATCCAGATATCAAAGCCTTATTAGAGTAGGGTGAGAGAGAAGACAATGTCACTACGCCTTATACCATAAATACCACATACTTTGAGAGAGAAGGCATATACCATTACTGCCTTGGTAAGGATCCAGAAATACCACAAAAGAGAGACCTGAGAAAGTCATACAAGGAATCTCTGAGTTTTATTTGAAAAATTTGCAAAAAACTCCAGAGCTATAGCTGATCAAGAATAAGAGACATGGCGTTTGACTAGACCGTTCTATCTTTTAACCACTCAAGATGCAGGTGACGGTTGCAAGCCCCATGGTGAAAGGTAAAATGAGTAAGTTTTAAGTCTTGACAGTTTACTCTAACTCAGGGATGAGACCTTATTTGAAAGCATATGTACCGTCAACGTTCAAAGGCGTTGCAGCAACTTCTGATCCATAATGAGTCTATCCTTGCTCAGGGACGAGCAAGAGGTAAGCTTGGGGGAGTTTGTTGACGGTCCTTAAGTACCAAATATAGTTATTAAATAAATAAAGAAAAGGATCCAAATGCAACCAACACCTAGACTTAGGGTTTTATCTGACAGAATTCCACGAGTTTTGGTGTTTGTCTGTTTCTGCAGGGGGTTATCAGAAAATACGGAGGAAAGGCCCACACGTCGGGTTTACATAGAGATAATAACGTGTTCACCGATTTTCTATCATCTAGAAGACTCCAGAAGCCACGAGATCGAACGGGAGGCCGAACGGGCCCGGAGGCAGGTCGCCCGCCCTGTTCCCTAGGGCGCCCGCCCTGGCCTGAGAGCCAATCAGGCTCCGTCTCACGGATTATGCTCCATCGACCTAAAGGATCAAGGAAAACCGTGCGATTAATGTCGGTTTGATCCGACGGCCCACGTTCACTTGAGGGGGCTATATAAGCAGGACATCTGGCCCCTGGAGGAGGCACTCCCTCATTCTCAATTCCTCAAACCCTAATCTCAGGAGGAGAGTCTCTGATCAAGCCCTAGAGCCACCACATCAACTAGATCTCTAGTATAGCATAGCTACATAGGATTAGAACTAGAAGGAGTCAATCTTCGATTGGTTTCCGGATCTGTCAAGAGGATTCTTGGTAATTCCTTTACTGTTCTTCATTGTTCATCTTTGTTCTTCAATATTATGAATACAACTTTGTTCTATTTCAATATATTGATTATGACTATGCTCTACTTGTTATTATTTGCGATTATATTGTTCTTAGTTTATCGTAGTTATACGCTTGGCTTAGTTAGATTGGAATTATATACATGTTTAGGATCGTATAGCGTTTATCCATCGGATCCATGGGTAAATGATAAATATTGTGTAGGCGTGGTGCTTAGACCATATTTATCTGCGATTGCACCTTATATGCCGGATCGTGGGGTGGTCCGCGATGGTGACAGCTTCGTTGGTTCTTATATAGTCCTCCTCCCGTGTGTAAGGCAGGCAGAGCAACATTATTACGGGGGAGTGATTGCTATGTTTCTCATCTTCCTTGATAATATCACTATGCATGGACGTAGTCCTTTCTCGCAATGATTGCCAATTGTACTTGCACTAACTATGATATGCTAGACTTTATAGTTAAGAATAACTTAGGAAATATCCTTGTAGTTCGTCCTAATACCATGCTAATGACTTGCTAGAATATCTGTTGAGGTGCTTATCATTATTATATGTGGCTAGCTGATCAGATTAATTATCTTTGTCACCATTCATACTTTATCCATATTTTATGTGACACTTACCCCTGTATGCAAGAGATAGATGAATGCTCTCACTTATACATGAAATGATTGATACTCATTCCTATATTCCATTCCATAATCAACATTGATGTTAGTAATCCCTTCCCAGTGGTAAAAATATAAATAACGATACCTGGAATACTTCCCGGTTAAAATGCTACATTGGTATTAATCTGTGTGCTTGCAGATCTTATTTATTATTTATTTAGAAGAGCAGTTGCATATTTCAATACCGCGTCTCTCATGTCATGCTGGGGATGACAACTTGGCTTAAGTGGCATGAGGGATAGGTTCGGCATTTTTGGCGCCGTTATCAGAATTAGAAAACTAAGTCTACTTTTGGTAATGACGTTAAGAATGCCCAACACCTGCTGGCGCGCGGCTACGCCTCGCATAGGCTTCAGCGGGGTGCTGGACCGATTGGTTGCCAGCGGCCCTTCTCATTTTTCTAAAGCAATTTCAAAATTAGCTCCTAAACCAACTTGTAAATTCGATATCTAAATGTGTAGAAGTCCAAAAATGGTGAAACCAACTTTGTTAGATTCCTAAAATTAGGATCTATCTATTAGTGTAGTTATCCATAGAGTGGTATCATATTTTTAGGAGTTCGCTAATTATTTTAAAATGCTAAATGTTATTAAAGCATAAACTTGTAGGAATTCTTGCGGCCAAGTGATGGTAGGGTTAGCCTTAGAATTTTACAGTAGCTTCATAGTACTATTATGTGCTCTCTGTGATTTTGGTAGCTCTTGAATAATTAATTACCCAGGATACTTAATAAGCCCTAGTTTGAATATGCATAGTAAATTAATAAATGTGTTGTTAAACTAAAATGTTGCTAGGAAATGGAGCTCTATTCAGCAACAAAGATACATAGCCTAATTACGGTCGTCGTTGTAACTAGCTCGTTAGCTTGAAAATTTTGTGAGTCACGGTTGCCATTGATTAATTATGCTTCTGCGTTGCATCGCAAACATCATAATAGGAACAATGGCGGATCGTGGAGTCACCTGGAGTAGCGGAAAAGATGGTGATTCAAGGATCGGGGCGCGTGATGGAATGCTAACTTTGGTTATATTTTACCCAGGCAAGCCCCGGTGCATAACCTTGATTATTCTGCACTTTATTTTATACTTGTGCATTAAGTTTAAAGGAGTTGAATGAAACCCACTTGCATATATATATACATCCTTATCCTATGAGTCTTACTAGTATGATAGGATCGTATAGTGTGCTATGCTATAGGATTCCGGTAGAAGTCGAGTGATTTCTTGTCACTCGTGAGAGATAGAAAATATATTATTGTTACTATTATCATGTTACTATCACATGAAATATTAATATATATGGATAATTAGAGACCAGGCGGAACGGGTTGGATGGACTTAGACTCGGTTGGGCAACAGAGCGGGGTTCTAGTTGCATTTGTTCCGCCTGTAACGATTAAAGACTGTTCGTTGCATTGGATTCCATAGTCAAGTCACAGACCTACTTGTCCCGAGCATATACTTGCTTATGGGAGCGGAAAGACTTGTTTCTTTCTTGTCATGGGTTCCGGCTCTTTTTGGACCGGCTTTTTAGGTGGTTATATATATTGGATTGAGGAGGTCTAAGCACCATACTGAGGTCGGGCCTGCAGTGTTGGGGGCTTAGAGTCCAAGCTTGGACGGGGACCTGGACCCCTTGACAGGAGTGAAACGAGTTGGTCTTACTTGTGCCAGGGGTACAAGCAAGGCGTGTGTTTTCGAGGCACCCAGCTGGGCACATTGATTCGCGAATTGCCGTCAACTTGATGGTACGACATGACTATAATCTGGCATTATAGTAAGAACTATGGAAGATGGTGAAATAGTTTTGATTGCTTACCACCTACTTGAAAGTAGCTTGGGTGCTTACATAGAATAGTCGGTTAATGAACTAATTATGACTATTAATAAAAATAAATATAAGGATGCACATTTAGTAATGTCTCTTGTTGATACAATGAACCCACAAGTAAGAAAGCCTTGCATAATCCTTGGAGTCTTTTTCTTTCCTCCTAACGGGTAAGTCTTGCGGAGTACAATTGAGTACTCAGAGTTTGTTCTACCCTATTGTAGGTGACATGTGCTGATAAGCTGACCCTGGATTGTGGAAACCTCCTGGTGGGCTCAACGAGGATTTCCTTTACGATGTGGACTAACGTTTATTTAATAAAACTCGCACCAAAAATTTTACAAAGAAAATATTTGCAACTTATTATCATTTCATGCTTATAAAAGCTTATCATGTTAATGTTTATCTTATCATTAAATGGTTTTATTTCCGCTGAGCTTTGATAACATTTTATATTTCGCTATTCTTATCAAATAATGAATTACTCTAATGTTGTACTAAAAGTGATGCAAGAAATGACATGGAAGTTATAAGCTTTACTCTCTCATTTATGATCCTGATGTAAAAATATGGAGTTTCGAGTTCTCCCTTGGGGTGTGCTCGACGGAATCGCATGGTTTAGTGCGCTCTCTTGGGTACTTAGTGTCTAAGAGAAGATGAGTATTCTTGGGAGGGCATTAGATTAGACGATTCTTCCACATCGGTGCCCAAAACACCATATGAGTTATGGACGGGAAGGGAACCCTCACTTATCCACTTACGTGTGTGGGGTTGTCCAGCTGAGGCTAAAGTATTTAACCCAAACATAGGGAAGCTAGACTCCAAGACAGTCAATTGCCATTTCATTAGCTATCCAGATAAGTCAAAAGGTTATCGTTTTTACTATCCTGAGACATACGAAGTTTGTAGAAACAAGACATGCTATGTTCTTGGAGGATGATTGGTTAGCGGGAGCATGGTAGCATGAGAAATTAACTTCGAGGAGAAGTGGGTATGCGTGCCCACTCTGATGGTTCAGGATCCATTTTTCTTGCTACCTGTTGTTGCTGCATCAACAGTACAGACACTGTAATGACAACACCTGTTGTTAGTTTTCCTGTGGCAACAATAAATGATCATGAAGAACCTGTCCTTCAGGATCCCATAGAACCTTTTGTCACACATGAGGAAGAGCAACAACAGCCCCATATGGAACAAGTGCCAACTAATAAAGCCCCCATAAGGTCTCAAAGAGGCAAAAAACCAGCCATTTCTGATGACTACGAAGTCTATGAATGCGAAGAATTTCAAATGGAGAGTGATCCCACCTCATTTGAAGAAGCCATGAGATGTGCTCACTCATCAAAGTGGCTCAAAGCCATGCAAGATGAAATGAGATCAATGAGCACCAGCGGTGTTTGGGACTTAGAAAGAATTCCTAAAGGTTGGGTCTACAAAACTAAATATAACTCCAAAGGGAATGTGAAAAGATTTAAAGCGCGACTTGTGGTGAAAGGCTTTACATAAAGAGAAGGAATAGATTACAATGAGACATTTTCTCTAGTCTCATGCAAAGATTCTTTTAGAATCATATAATGACGTTAGTGGCACACTGCAATTTAGAATTACATCAGATGGATGTAAAGACAGCACAACCAAAAGGTTTTGTCGTGAAAGAAAAAGAACGTATGGGATGCCGCCTAAAGAAATCCATTTATGACTTAAAACAAGCCTCTAGACAGTGGTATTTAAAGTTTGATGGAACGATAAGAAAGTTTGGGTTTAAAGAGAATTTAGAGGACAATTGCATTTATACAGAGTTCAAGAATGGAAAATTCATTTTCCTAATCCTATATGTGGATGACATATTGCTCGCTTGTAGTGATGTTAATCTACTACTGGAGACAAAGAAATTCTTATCCTCAAATTTTGACATGAAAGATTTCGGTGAAGCTTTGTTCACTTTAGGAACAGAGATTCACCGAGATGGAAGAAAGGAGTTTTAGGATTATCGCAAAAGACATACTTAGAACATGTTCTAAAGAAATATAGTATGCATGCGTGTAAGCCTTCACCTGCTCCTATAATCAAGGGAGATAGTTTTGGGGAATTTCAATGTCCTAAGAACCAATATGAGATCGATCGATTGAAAGCGGTTTCATATGGTTCAGTTGTAGGAAGCTTGTAGTATGCTCAAGTATGTACATACCCTGACTTAGCTTTTGTTACTAGGATACTTGACAGACATCAGAGTAATCCAGGAATAGAACACTAGAGAATGGTAATGAAAGTTTTGCGTTATTTGCAAGGCACAAAAGGTGTCATGCTAATGTACTGAAGATCTGATTCCCTACATATAGAAGGGTATTCAGATTCAAATTTTGCGGAAAATGTAGATGATAGAAAATCCACATCAGGTTATATATTTACTCTCGGAGGGGGAGCTATATCGAGGAAAAGCTCCAAGCAAACCGTCACTGCATCGTCCATGATGTATGCCAAGTTCGTAGCATGTTATGAGACCACGGGGCAGGTGAACTGACTAAAGAAATTTATGCCCGGATTGAAAGTGGTCGATGACATTCATAAGCCATTCAAGTTGTACAGCGACAATGAGCCAACAGTATGTTATGCTCACAACAATAAGTCAAGTGGTGCTGCCAAACACATTGACATAAAGTTTTATATTGTGAAAGACAAAATCTGGGATCATTCTATAAGTCTTGAGCATATAAGTACAAAGAAAATGCTTGCGGGTTCGCTTACAAAAGGCTTACCGCCCAATGTGTTCAGAGAACACTTAGCCCGCATGGGTTTACGGGAAAGCTTATGATTCCTGAACAATAAGGGCCTAGTTGAGAATCTATTTCAAAACAGAGAGGTGTATTGTAGCTGTTAATCCAATGGTACTCACTGTTGTGACGAGGCACGCTCTATGCACTAATCTGTGATGAAATGAAAAAAGAGATAAGTATTTTAAGTTTAAGTCAAAAGGTGAGATAAGGAGGAGAATGTTAGGTTGATCTCCACTGAGTTGGCCCAACGGCCAACTTAGGCCTTGATCCAGCCCCCTGATCAGGGGCGCCTAGTCTCATACATGGCTGGTGGGCCCTCGTCGCGCATCGCTATATATTAAGGAGGTGGGGGTCGGGGCTTAGGACACAAGGTTCACCGCCGCCACAAACTCCACCTACAAACCCTAATTGATCAAGGGAGCGCTGTGAGCGACGGGAAGACTCACCGCCGCATCTGCGCCATGCCCGTCATCTACACTGCCACCGGGATGCCACTGCCTCATCGCCACCGACACTGACGCCATGGCGAGCTCCTCCGCCAAGCCCACCGATGGTCGGTAACATCTCCCCACTCTCATCCTCTGTCTCTCTCTCTAGTTTTGTTCTAGGTTGATCTATGTGTTCTATCCCATTTTAGTGAAGTCGATCCGCTGATCTATGCCTAGATGATCCACTAAGTCTTTCATATATATCTATTATTATTGTAAAGCAAGAATAAGCATAAACCTAAAGACCAAACACTAACTGTGAGGCATCTCTCGATTTTTTTAGATAACGTGTCATATGAAGGAAGCATATATATATGTAGACTGGATGCCACGTATGCAACAGTATATATGAAACCATACACATATTATATATTATATATTACGATGACAATATGCTACAGGGAATGAAGTCTGTGACAATATTCCCAGTAGGGAAACCCTATACGAACATGAGTTGCGTGCATAGACTTTGAATATATGCCATTTTCCAAATTGAAAGCCTTAAACTTTGAATATTACTACTCCCTCTGTTTCAAATTATAAGTCGTTTTTATTTTTTTGGTAATTTATTTGTTATGCATCTAGATATAATATTATGTCTAGATACATAGCAAAATTGATCAAACAAAAAAAGTCAAAGCGATTTATAATTTGAAATGGATGGAGTATAATGTTTGGTACTTGCAGTACATATTCCATGGCAGCTAACTGTCAGTCCTTTCCTTTTGCAGGTAATATGTTATTTTTGCTTAATCCATTGGCTAATAAGGGTTTGTGCCAGACGATTGATGACCTTAGCTTGATTTAACGGTTTATTATTGTTTAGTTTGTTCATTCATCTTCCTCTCCATGTGTCCGTTTATAGTGCAAGCAGCATAATAGTCACGACGGGAATAATGTAGTTTCTGTCAATGGAGTAAGACATAAAGTTATGACAACATGTATATGTGTAGTACACTGCAGTAGATACGGAAAGGTTAGCGCCCGGATGTCCGGATAGGGGCTAGCGTCTGAACGCCCACGCCACACGACTGCGCCTGCTTCACATGGGGCCTGTGCCGCACCGTGTCCCGTGCCCACGGTGTGTCCCGCGCTCGCTTTGTGTCCCACGCCGCTTCGTCTCGATCTGCGCCCGCACGGTTTCCTGCTCGCGCCCCTCCACACCCACGCGCATGCAGGCAGGCTTAGCAGCTACAACAGACAGCTTCTGTAGATAGGCCACATTACAACATATGCAACACTAGATCCACTTTTGCAACATCTAGAGAAAACATTTACAACATACGTCTAGAACAGTTGAAACACTTGCAACGTACGTCCGGAACACTGGTAAAACACAAGAAAAAACTTGAAGCAACGTGTGTAACCATTACAAACATCCAGATGAGAACACTCTTGCAACATATATTTGAAAACATTTGAAACAATTGCATATATATATGCAACATTCATATGTACTTTTGCAACATGCAGATGAAACACTTGCGACATACGTTTGAAATAGATGAAACATTTGGAACCCACACTTGAAACATACATGTATAGCCATTGCAACATGTGCAACATCCTGATCTACTTTTGCAACATCGATGTGAAACACTTGCAAAACACCTTTGAAACATCTGAAACACTTGAAACATACACTTGTAATATACACTTTCTAGCGCAATATCACCTTGTTGCTTAGACGAATAGAGGCTCATCGTTGCGGAGCTCGATGTCGGTGCGAAATTCGGCGACAACGCATGGAGCTCACCGGTGCCCCATTGGAGGCGGTGTCGCCGATACCCCAGTGGAGGCACTACGCTAGGCGAGCACCTGCGCGAGGCCACGAGAGTAGCGTTGGGCGAGCACCTGCGCAAGGCCGTGAGAGCAGCGTTGGGCGAGCACCTATGCAACGAGCAACTAGTGAGCATGGTGGCCTGCTCGACGAGCACCCCCTGTAGCACCCCTGGCGAGTGGCCAGCTGCCGACGAGCACCCCCTGCCTAGCGAGCACGAGCAGGCCAGCAGCTAGTAAGCACCCTAGTTGGCGAGCATGAGCACCACCTGTTGCGCCAGCAACTGATGGCGAGCACCCCCTGGCTGGCAAGCACACGAGTTCGAGATGGGGAGGAGAGTCACAGGCTCCATGACATCCTTCCTCTCCCTGTTGCTTTGAATAGAGAGACGGAAGAGAGAGAGCCAGAGAAGATGGAACCGGAGAGGATAAGTCTGGCCACTTGATGAAAGTAGATATTATGTGGTGGAAAAATACGTGGACCACGTGAGGCCACGTAGCATTCGTCGTCCGGGCGCGGGACGGACGCCCGCGGAGCATTTCTGTAGTAGATAGGGGCTATACCAAATTAATAGGGCCATAAAACCAGTGTTAATTTGCTAGTTACTCCCCCACCCCATACCCAGAAAGAGTCAATTCAATATTTGAACCAAGTCAAATTTTCTTAATAAGTTTGACCAAAACTATAGAAATTAATATTAATGTTTATGTCTCCAAATAGATTTACTAATAAAAATATATTCTCTAACTAATCTAATTATACTTATTTTATAAATGTTACTACTCTTTTTTATAGACTTGGTCAAACTTAAAATGGTTTGACTTCTCAAAAAATGAGAAAATTGCAACTTTTTTTGGACAGAGTGAGTAGATGACAAGCATAGGGGCATTAACGTGCCATTACTAATTATTGCATGGTTAATTCCAGATCAAGCAAATAAATGACATGAAACTTGAAATCAAAACGATATGGAAAAGGAGCTGAAGCTAAAGCTCATGTGCAGCCATCTCTAGAAGGAAAGTGAATTGACTCCCTAGCAGCTAAGTAAGCTACCAGTAGCTTTGGTACATATCCATTGCCTTTTGCAGCATGCATGCAAAGCCAAGTGTCTGAAGAACGAACGGCCAAGAGCGTTGCTAGATTGCAAAGTAAATATGAAATGGGATGGGTATGGTCCGAGGGGAACAATGAGCGGACCCTTTTGCTTTTGCCACTTCAAAGGTCTTGATTTACACATAGATAGAGAGACAGAAATGATCAAAGTAGAGGGAAGCAAAAGACATGAAAAAGTCGGTTAATTATGTGTTCATGTTTGGCTTTTGCCCGTCGTCTAGCCAAAAGCGATGATGATCATCATAGAACTATATAGAAGGTCTTTTTGTACAGTATCCATGAACCTTGATGCCATATATATTCTGCAATTTGTTTCTAGACCCCCTTAAAAAAACAAAATGGATTTAAGCTAAATTCCTGGGGAGCGTTGTGTAATAATTAGCTTTAGGCTTTATTATAACCTCCGAGAGATGTTCACGACCTTTCCATATGTGGTAGAAATTAGGGAGTTAAAATAAAGCTTTGTTGGTTGATAAGAGGTGCATCAATTTGTTGGAATGTTATTGTTTTTTATAAATGCTGACCCAAAACTCTTTTGTAGGTCCTATTCTGAGAATTGCAATGGGCGCAATTGCAACATGGTAAAGCCAACAAGAAGTGCATCATCCAGACTTGTCGATTGCTCGAGGCGACTGCACTTTCTTTTGGATGGCCAAATAATGCTAGGATTGAGTTTTGGGTTGATTTTTTCTTGTTACTATTTAGATACTGTAATAAATGGTTGATTGTCTTGGCTATAAGAGATGAAGCCAGATTAATTTTCTTTATCTAAAAATATATCTTCATATGCGTCACTTAAATTGCTGAAAGCGCTCAAAAGCTCCCAAGTGTAGTTATTTATTTGCTTGCTTACAAGCAAATGCAATGCATCTTTTTGTTGTTTAACTAAATTAAATCTTGGGCCAAAGCTTACTACTGCGCGCAGGCGCAGGTGTCGTGTTACATCAAGTCTTGTTGAGCCGTCTCTCCATTTCATGGCTACTTTAGTTTTTCCCTTTTCCTTGGAACCACTGATGCTTGACACAGGTCCTTTGTTCTCCCAAGCCACGTAAGGTAGTCGTCCACATGAATTGTCGAAATTATGATAACTGGTTAATGGCGATCGTATTTTCTGATGACTGATAACATCGGCTCAGTGCATGTCTCTTCTAGGCTATGGTGCTGCAATATATATTTAAAAATCAACTATATTATACTACCCGATGACATATATATTTAGTGGATAAGAGATTATTGATGAACAATTACAGTTTGAAAAAAGAAGTTTATAGTGGACTTTTAAACTCTAAAAAATACTATAGCTGCAATAATACACTATTGTATTCAAAACTATAAGGTTTGTTACATCCAAACACCTTATGCATTTCCAAAAAAAAATTAATTTGCAACATCGTTGTAGGTTTCTAAAACTTTAAAAATACTTTGGTTGAAATATCGTTGTAGCCTGCGAAAGGATCTATATAGCTTAGTGGTTACAAGAGCCTGAGTAACACCTGAGATCCTAGAGCCTGAGTAGCACCTGAGTTCCTTGGTTCGACGTACTCCCTGTAGGAGCAAATATTTAGGACTTAACGGCATTTTGTGCTTTCAGCGGTAGGCGACGTTACCGTCGACAAGGAGACGCATGTGGTGACTTCGTCAATCTTAAGGATTTACCCATTCAATCTTCGAAGATGCTCATAAAGATAGGATTTGCGTGCGTACGTTCGTAGGGGTGAGTGTGTACATTATGAGTGTTTGTGTTGTACCAGGTAATAATAAAAAAAAGAAACATAGCCGCCTAATCTAGCACATGAGCGTCGTTATGTTTACTGGTTTAAGGTAGCAATTAATTTGTCCGGTCAAGAAAATAGGGGGAGACTAAATATAAATTATTAAATGTAGGTACTCTTCTGCGAAGCATAACATGGATCCCCAGTCTATCTACAACAGAAGAACAGTCTACTGTTCCGATCGACAACAGTAGGAGGCATGAGGTTCCAATCTTTGGCTTTTGCAATCGGCATAAAAAATCTCCCGATTCGGCCCGGCCAGAATCTTCAGAGAACATGCACTTTTGTGCGTTTAGGTGGGATCTATTCTTTCGTCGCCTTTCTCTATCACGTCTTTCACGTAGATTTATCAGCGCTCTGTGTGCCTCTCTTTTGGCAAGGTGAATAATTAGCTCCTACTCGTAGCATCTGACCTATCATGGGTTCTTTAACCACATGTGCCCCCCAAAAGTGTAGCCAGCGCCAATTGCTTCCTTCCAAGTTTAGTTGGTGTTGTTAGTCTTCTAGCACTTGATTTTTTACCTTAACCACAAAGACTTTGCGTACGAGATGAACTTCAGCATTATTATTAACTCGTAATACTACGTGTCTTGCCTGGATTACCTACCACTCTTATGTCTTATCTCGGGCAAAGTATAAAGTTGTCATCTTGATTTAGTTTGTCCGATACGACAACAAGCTACTAAGTAATCAGCACAGCAGGGGAACCACATTTCCAGGGGTGATTTCTAAATTTTGATCAGGTTTGCTAGCGCACTGACATCCGGACGCTTGCGCCTGCAGTCCATTCCCGCGCCCGTTTCGTGCACCCACGCAGGGCTCGCGCTGCCCCGAACGTCACCGACATCGAGAAGAAGGGGAGGGGCCGGTGGATGCCCAACCAGCACCAAGAGGAGGAGGAGACACTGAGGTGAGGCAGAGAGTAAGGAAGGAGATGCAACACCCGATCTGCTTTTGAAACATCCAAATGCAACACATGCAATATACATTTAAAGGGAGATAAAACACTTGAAACATGCATCTGAAACACTTGTAAAAACACTTGAAAACCATTGTAAAACATACGCAACATCTAGATAAACACTTGCAACACATGTGTGAAACATATACAACATCCAAATAAATAAATTTGCAACATACGTCTAGAAAAACAGATGAAACATTGGGAACAGAAGCTTGCAACACACGCGTACACCCATTGCAACATTTGCGACATCCCGATCTATTTGTACACAACATCCGCATGAAACACTTGCAACATACCTCTGAAACATCTAAAACACTTGAAACATTCGCTTGCAACATACGTCCCTTCTTCTTCTTCTTCCGTATGACGCAGCACAGAGGGGGGTGGGCAGGAGGAGGGCAGCGTTGTCGTGGCCCCTTCTGGAGGCGAGAAGAGGGGCGGTGGGGATAGGCCGCTGGTTACCTTGACCGCGCTGCGTAGCTACCGCCGTCACAGGCAGACGGAGGGGGAGGCGGGGATAGGCCAGCTATGGGCGCAAGATGTGGGCTTTGGCCGAGCGAGGGCTAGGAGGAAGGAGCTGGCTGCAGGCAGAGGTAGCTACTGGTGAGCTCTGGCCAGACGGGGCGGGAAGAAGGGGCCGGCGGGGAGCTTTGGCCGGCAGGGGACGAAAAGAAGCAGCCGGCGGCGGGCGCTAGCTGACGGAGGAGCCGTAGGGGATGGCGCAGGATGGAGGCGCTGCGGGGAGTGGGACAAGCAGACGGCCACATGTGGGAAGTTTTTCTTGAGAGCACGTCCTGATGGGGCGGACACCGTGGCATATCATTATCGAATTTCAATGTATACCTAAATCATTTCCACTGGTGGTTGTCTGTTGTGTGTCATCTTTGTAAACCCATTTCTTAACAGACACGTCACCTACTATATAAAAGAACGTATTCAAATTTGAAATAAATGTAGAAAGCACGATCAATGTGTCAAGTTGAGGATGTAAATTCAGATGGGTAGATTTCACGCCACAAGGAACGTAAACAACCGAGCTACTTTCAGTTCATGAGGTTTTAAATTATATGATCTAGTTCCATCCAAACCTTGTTTATAGATATGCGCTGAGTTTTGAATATTTAAAGATGACACTAAAGGATTTGTCATCTCTTATAAAAGTAGTTTCATAAATTATTATTTTATCTTATACATTTTATAAATACATTAAAAAAATATGTACTGGCCAAACTTATTTAATAAGATGGTCATTTATTCGTAACTGGGACAGGAGATTTAAGGAACCAATATGTTGAAATATATTACAGCATTGAAGGCCCCAAAAGACATATTCCCATTGGTCACAAATAAGGATGCTTTTGACGAGTCATTTTTTACACAACATTTATAAAACAAAGCAAAAGTATATCTCCATGAAACTATATTTAAAGATAGATCAATATATGTACCATCTTTAAATATTGAAACTTAATTTATAAAAGAATAGTTTGCAAAACAACCCAAAACCAACGCGTCAATATATGTAATGTCCTTGTTATTTGCCACATGGTATTTTTTGAAAGGGTAAGATTCATTAGATGCTAGATAGCATTAGAAAGACACAATCCAAGAAAGTGTGAAAGACGACGCAAGCCTAGAACGAACACATAGACAATATACGCATAGCAGAGGAACTCAAAGCATACATGTCACGGTGTATGATCTTGGAGACAACACCACCATTGTTGGTGGGAAGTGTGGCAATAGACTAGCATCAATATTAGGGCACAGGTACGAAGGTTCAATCTTGTCTCCTATCATGACCGGTCATGACTTGTCCAAAATCATCATCATCATGAGCATCATATGCATTTGAATTCCAAGTTTGAAAACCAAATTATGAAGAAACTGAATAATTCTGGGCACTACATGTCCCAGCGGATCGTTCGTCCTCACCACAGAGTGTTCTATTGGATTACATAGATAGATAGTAGTCAGACCAAATCCTGCTCTGACGGATCATCCGATGAATCGGCGGATCATCTGCCATAACATCCCAAGCACAGAAATGAGGTGCCACTCGTGGTGCTCCTTTGGCCCCACAAGTCAGGCCACCTACCCACTTCGTAGAGAAGCAACACCAGAGCGCCAGGGAGCCCTCTCACTCACTCTCACTCTCTCCCTCTCTCTTGTTCATCCCTCTCACTCTCTCTACCCTCTCACAACCTTGGAGCAAGAAGAAGCAAGGGGAATGGAAAGGAGACGAATTGGAGGACATCACCAGCAGCAAGAAGACATGGAGCTTGGCTAGCAGATGTTCACCACAAGAGGTTGGGGATACAAGAGGGAGGAGCCCTCTCTCCCTAACCATTTTGGAGCTAGGAGGAGACAAAGCTATCAAGAAGAAGGAGCCCGAGGAACCAAGGGTTGGATCCAGCTTCTCTATCACCTTGAGAAGCTCAGCAACCACCCCTAGCAACTCTTGTTGAGCTTGGTTCGAGCTCAAACCTCATTTTCATGGATCACATTACTATTCACCTAGAAAAGACCACCAATGACCTTGATGTTGAATGCACACAATGTATGTTCATTTGATAAGCTAGATATGCTCGATAGTATCCTAGAAACATACCCTAGCAAGGAATTTGACATGCAAAGACCATAGGTGAAGATCACAATTTTGAGATGTTCATTTCTGCACTGCACATGTTTCCACGGATTGTCCGTCATCACACCGGAATGTTCCGCTGGAACAAATGCACAGGCAAACTTACTTTATAACATTGTCATTTATCCATAACTGGGCCAGGAGAGATTTAAGGAATCAATATGTTGAAATATATTGCAACATTGAAGGCCCCAAAAGACATATTCCCATTGGTCATAGATAATGATGCTTTTGACGAGCCATTTTTGTTACACAACATTTATAAAAACAAAGCAAAAGTATATCTCCATGAAATTATATTTAAATATAAATCAATATATGTACCATCTTTAAATATTGAAACTTAATTTACAAAATAATAATTTGCTAAATAGCCCAAAACCAACATGTCACTGCATGTAATGTCCTCTTTAACTGCCACAAGCATGATGTTTATTTTGAAAGGGTAAGATTCATATAGATGCTAGAGAGCATTAGAAAGACCCAACCAAGAAGGTGTGAAAGACAACACAAGCAGAGAACTGACACATACACAAGGTACCCATCTAGAGGAACCATAATTATTAGGACTGGACCGGAGATCGAGCCGGTCATCCTCTCGGTTTGTGGTTTAATTGGTTCAATTGGTCAGACCACCTTTCAATTTGGTTTAAATGAATATAGATGTATTAAAATCACCAAAGGTGGCATGACTCAGTGGTAGAAACACTAATTCCTAACACGCAGGTCTGGGGTTAGAACCCTATATCCATCACTCCCAACTTTTTTCTCCCTATTTTCTCCACCCGGAGTCTAGTTGGTGGAGCTACTCTCGGACGAATTTTATTTTGACCATGCCATAGCACATATTTCATTAAGAGGGGGTCTCTTGGATGAATTTTTAACGTTCTTGGGGAGCCTATTTACAATTTGGATCTTGGTGACATGACCAACTGAACCCTTTCTTGTGCATCATCTTAGTAAAGTATTTGCATCGATGTCAATTAAAGGGACTAAAAAATCAATAAGGTATTCCATTCAAAATTAGGAAATGGGGAGCGGTACTCCTATGCATTGTGGATGGCTTACTTAATAATACTTAAAAAATCAAATTAATAATCCAGATTCTATATGCCAATACTCTACTCTAATAAATACAAAAAATAAATAAAAATAAATCATCTATTTAACGAATAGCATAAGATTCATTGAGTTCTTGTTGCACTTCCTTTGTGAAAGATTAGAATGAGAAAGCTAGTGAATCTTAAGCCCACGGATAAAAGAAAAAAGGATAACAAATATGGTTAGGGAATAAAATAGGGTTTGGGGATAGAGGGACTTGAACCCTCCGTCACTCTCAACCTTTTTCTCCCTATTTTCTCCACCCTCCCACCTCCAAGACTTGGTTTGGCGCTTGGCCACCGGTCTGCAACAGTTCTATTTGACTGGCCGTTTTTCATGGTTTATTGATAAAAACCGCCGGTTCAACCGGTCTGACTTTAGTTCAATGGCTTAACGGTCTTTTAACTGGACTGGACCAGCAGAGGCTCAGGTTCCCAATTTTTCTAGTCGGACCGCCTGGTCCGGTCTAATAGCTATGAGAGGTAGTGGAAGCATACATGTCACGGCGTACTATATATCTTTGAGACAACACTGTCGTCGTCGGTGGAAGTGCAGTCCTAGAGTACATGGATTTGGGGTATCATTATGATTAACACGGTTCATAACCTCTTTTATGATGGCTAGCTGATGCTTACACTACTTTAATTAATAACTAGTTCATATCATCACGTCATTAACTTATGCCATGTTGTTGTGCAAATTACAAATTCCTCCTACGTACAACGTACTCTCAGGGCACTCATAATGCAGACTCTATTATAGAGTCTAAAGCTATTTATTACCTCGAATATTGTGGACTTAGAGTTTAAATAAGACTTGGAGTCTTGTTTTTTTTCCTCTTTCTTCAATAAATTGTGAGTGCCCTCATGCATCCACTATATATTATACTATATGTTGGATTAAGCCCTCTGAGTACCTTTGCCCTCACGGTATTGCCATTAAGCTGTTTTAGAAAGCTAGAGACTGCAACGGTCACTTGAGCAAGTCAAGTGTGACGATGACCTGCAATGGTTGACGGCCTACACATTCCCCTCAACGAGACTGACATGGCTACGTACTACACACCGTCGTACTTCACTGCACATTCAGCCGCCGTACGCGTGGATTCCCAAACTACGGGGACGCCACTACAACGTCTGACACTCTGGTGATCTGAGATCTGGTACGTACGGTGCCCGCCTGGAGATATGATCCCGCAGCGTTTACTAGGCGTCAGCGTCACAGACGAGGGCCTTGTTTAGTTACCTGATTTGGGACCTCCGGAATCACTGTTCTATACTGTAGCATTTTTGTTTTTATTTGGTAATAATTGTCCAAACATTGATTAATTAGGGTCAAAATGTTCGTCTTGCAAAGTACAACAAAACTGTGCAATTAGTTTTTGATTTCATTTACATTTAGTACTCCATATATGTGCCGGTATTTTGATGTGATGGGGAATCTTCTTTTTGCATAGTAGAATTTGGGTGTGAATTTGGGAAACTAAACAGGGCCGAGATCACGTTCATCACACGCCCGTGCCTCGGCCGCGGCGTGGTAACCGACAGCAGAGACTCGATCGGCCACACCACGCACACGCGGCCTCCTTGGGTTCCCTCCCGTGTGTTGCTCACGGGAAACCGGCTGCAGGCGTGGACCACGACGACCGACCCATCCTCGGCGCGCGCCACCGGCTAATTTAATCAAGGGACTCCTTAATTAGTAATGATGTGCATGCATGACCATGACCTTGGTAGCTACACATCAGCAGCTGCTGCCCTAGCTGCAGCCTTCAGCGTGTACACGTGGCTCAACTGATCTGAAGATTCTCTTTCTGCACGCCCCAAGGAGGAGAGATCCGTACCACATGCAGCCAAGCAGTACAGTCGTCACTAGTGACGTCTTGGCCGCCAGCCGACCTCATACTTGGGCATTCCCAAGTCAACCATCACTTGCTACACGTATAGTACGAATATTATCAGGATTGTCACGGGTAGTAAACTAGTAATCATAGGAGAAATGTTCAAGATGCGAGACAGGGTCTCATCCAACCAAACCGGCCACGATAGAGGGTTTTACTGATCTTTCTATAATCTAAATTTTTGCTAATCCAGGATTGTCACGGGTAGTAAACTAGTAACCAGACAGGTCTAATCCAGTTTAGCAAACGTGTCAGTGCGTTGTAACGAAAAAAGGCTAACAAATATTCATGGAAAACGAGAATTGAAATGATATATACCTATTTATGTTTTACTGCTCTTTCTATAAAGTTCTAAATCTATAGTTTATTTTGTGATGACTATGGCATTCATAGTATAAACTAAATTTTGAATTCTTTGATGATTTCAATTTGCCGTATAGAGTGTTTCAAATTTGGTGTGTGGTTGGCCATGGCACATCGTGTATAAACTTTCAATTCTTCTATCTTATCTTACTATAAAAATGCGTAGTCTTCTTGCGCATTCAAGACAAAATTTCACAAATATTGTTTTGGCCACTCATAAAAAATGTTGGAAACGATCATGTTTCTTGTAGCGCTAATAACGACGCAATCCTTCACTCACTTCATCTCTAGCGACCGAAATGCTGAACTTTTATCTTATTTCTTGATTCTTGATGGTGTGGCTATGTATGGCGCGGTGGGCCCTTTGGTCAGCGACGCTAGGAAGACCACAGCGACGACTATACCGGTTACAACAGCGAGTATATCACGCATACATGCATGCATGCAGTTAGGCCTCCTTCCACCTCTGACTTCGTTTGGGTAAATTACGTATGTACTTACTTTTTTTTGTTTTTGTTTTGTTTTTTTGCGAGCACGTATGTACTTACGTTATCCCAGCCAAGTGTCGTGCTTGTTGGAGATAGGATCATCATATCGTGCACCTCTCTTCCTTGGGGGCAACACATTTGACCATTTGTTGCATTGAGTCACATGCCACAATTCAAATCTTTTTTCCCCACATGTTTAAAGTCAGCTAATTTTCTAAGACGACGACCTCACGTGCATATATCCTTACCGAGCTCATACACTCCTACACGAAATGGCCCGATGGTTAGTACTCTCTCCATGTTCTTTAGTTAGACGTGCACACTACGGGTTTAACCAGATATCAAGGCACGATCATATGATGGATTAATTGTCTACCAGATGTGTTCCATCGGCGGTTGCGGCATTGTGCACGTTTGATTCTTAATGGTCTACCTCGGCATTTTAGAGGTAGTTTTTTTTTCTAAGAGTGCCATTTGTGAAAATTATTAACAGAGGTAGCACTCTCAAGAGGCTCGCCTTAGAAATAATTATCTTTAAAAATTATAATCTTTTCATGAAATCAGATGATGCCAAATTTTGTACTAAAATTGTAGAGCTTGACATAATGTATGACTTTGTAATTGGCAAGTTCTTTATTTGGAACTTGGCCCAAAATTTTGTTTTAAGTTCTTAAACTGTGCAATTTAAAATCTAGAATTTTCAAACAACCTCGGATGTTAACATGGTCTATACTAAATATGTATTTCACAATGTGATCTACAACTTCGAAGTTGATAAATTTATGATCTAAAGTTGTTTAGAGTCACAAATATATGTTTTAAGTTATCAACTTTGAAATTCAAATTTCAGAATTTACAAACAACTTTGGATGTTGACATGGTCAATGCTAAAATTGTTGTGGCTAATTTTGGATTTGAGATTGTATAAAATGTCAAATATTCATTTTAAGTTATCAAATTTTGAGATTTGAAATTTTCAAACAATCTTGTGGAAACACCTTATACCAAAAGTTGTAGTGCTCGACAAAACCTAAAACTTTGTAGTTGAACTATATTTTCATTCGTGATCGTTCAAAAACCAAAATATTTAACACAAGAATATTAAATGATAATACAAAATGATACCATCCTATACTCACAAGTGTGTAGTAATGTGGTAAGATGTTGCGCGAGAAGAGGTCATGAGTTCGAACCATAGGAAGCACACGCGCATGTATTTCGAAAGGAAAAAACATGATTTAGGACACTCGACCGCGGCGCTGCCCTAGGATTTAGAAAAATGTTTTGCTATTTTTTTTTGGCAGTTTTTAGTTTTTTTAAATCATTTACAGAGATAAGTGGGCGTGGGTGGCCCAGTCGACGGCCTCTTCAAATAGTACTCCCTCCGCCTCCAAATAAATCAATTCCAAGAATCTGTGCAGTCAAACAATCTTAAGTTTGAATAATTTTATAGGAAAGAGTAACAATATCTATAACATAAAATGAGCACATTATGAAAATATATTTTATGATGTATCTAATGATACTAATTTAATGTCATAAATCTTGACAGATTTTTCTAGAAATTCGGCTAAAGTTTTTAAAAAATTGACTTAAGACAACTCTAGAAAAAATCTATTTATTCAAGGACTGAGGGAGTACATTAACATATACATTTAGCATTGCTTGTCTCTGGAAATCAAAAACATCTACTCCATCGGTCCCAAAATACATGACACATTTGACTTTTAGATATCATGGTTGACCATTCATTTTATTCAGTTGTTTTTTGTAAATAAGAAAATAAATAAGTCATTATTAAAGTATCTCTAATGATAAAATAAATCATAACAAAATAAATATTATTTATACAAAAACATGAATTTATACAAACAATCAAACAAGATGTCTAAAAGTAAAAAACGTCATATATTTTGGGACAGAGAGAGTATCTCTGAAAATATTTCGTGTAGTACGACTTATTAATTTGTAATTGAAAATGCTTTGATTTTTTTTTCTTTCAGCATATAGCAGATGCTGGGAATGGCGTTTCCAAGCATACTGATGCGCGTACAGAGAGAATGACACGAGACAAGCAAGGACACAAGCATATCTTGTTGACTAGTGATGGCGCATGCGCCTGAGACGTACCCTATATAAGAGCCCTCAGCTTCTCTCTTCTCCTCCAGAGGTTCAGTCAGAGAGCCTACCGCCTAAACGGCCTGAAAACGAGGCCAAAGGCTAGCTAGCTAGGTAGCTTGGCCACAAGAGCCGTGAGCCAAAGTCAATTCTCTTATATACAGTACTCTATTATTGCCCATCAGGCCATCACGATTCACAAAACAGGTTACAAGCGAGACACGGCGCGGCGAGTGCGGGGTGGCAGCGACGACATCGCCGGCCGACATGGGTAAGGACGACGGGCCGCCGGAGGCGGCGGCCAGGGCCAAGAAGCCGGCGCCGGTGATGCGGTCGTTCGCGTCGGTGTTCATGCACGCGGACGCCGCGGACGTGGTGCTCATGGTGCTGGGCCTGGTGGGCGCCATGGGCGACGGCATGTCCACGCCCGTGATGCTCTTGATCACCAGCCGCATCTTCAACGACCTCGGCAGCGGGCCGGACCTCCTCGATGAGTTCAGCTCCAAGATCAACGAGGTATATGGAATACACACTCCGATCCGGCCGTCTCTCGCATCGCACCTCCGTTGATCCTAGCCAGTGTCAAGGCCATAGCTGACGTCGTTTCCTCTCCTTGTCGACTCCCAGAACGCGCGGAACCTCGTCTTCCTGGCGCTCGGCAACTGGGTCATGGCGTTCCTAGGTGAGCCGCCGGCGCTGCACACGCACCCATGCCAATGCCGCCGGCCGCCGGCGGTTTGCTTGCGCACGCATGCACCGTGCTGATACTGATATATAATCGTCGTATCGTCGTTGGCAGAGGGGTACTGCTGGGCGCGCACGGCGGAGCGGCAGGCGTCGCGGATGCGGGAGCAGTACCTGCGGGCGGTGCTCCGGCAGGACGTGGAGTACTTCGACCTCAAGGTGGGGTCCACGTCGGAGGTGATCACCAGCGTCTCCAACGACAGCCTCGTGGTGCAGGACGTGCTGAGCGAGAAGGTGTCCAACTTCGTGATGAACTGCTCCATGTTCCTGGGCAGCTACGCCGTCGGCTTCGCGCTGCTGTGGCACCTCACGCTGGTGGCGCTGCCGTCCGTGCTGCTGCTCATCATCCCGGGGTTCATGTACGGCCGCATCCTCATCGGCCTCGCGCGCCGGATCAGGGAGCAGTACACGCGCCCGGGCGCCATCGCCGAGCAGGCCGTCTCGTCCGTGCGCACCGTCTACTCGTTCGTGGCCGAGCGCACCACCATGGCGCAGTTCTCCGCCGCGCTCGAGGAGTCGGCGAGGCTCGGGATCAAGCAGGGGCTCGCCAAGGGCGTCGCCATCGGCAGCAACGGCATCACCT
The DNA here is from genome assembly GCA_022457205.1 of Saccharum spontaneum. NCBI lineage: Eukaryota > Viridiplantae > Streptophyta > Magnoliopsida > Poales > Poaceae > Saccharum > Saccharum spontaneum. The sequence continues at coordinate 13,594,118 of CM039591.1, read as the reverse complement.
TCACCATCTGGGCGTTCAATGTCTGGTACGGCAGCCGCCTCGTCATGTACCACGGCTACCAGGGCGGCACCGTCTTCGCCGTCTCCGCTGCCATTGTCGTCGGTGGCCTGTACGTCACCGTGATTTTATCATCAGTCTGCTCTGCTGCATGTTATATACTCCTAGACTCCTAGTCCTAGATGATGATGTGATGACGGCGCCATTAACGAACCATGCAGAGCTCTGGGGTCCGGGCTGTCGAACGTCAAGTACTTCTCCGAGGCGAGCTCGGCGGCGGAGAGGGTCCAGGAGGTGATCCAGCGGGTGCCCAAGATCGACTCGGAGAGCAGTGCCGGCGACGAGCTGGCCAACGTCGCCGGGGAGGTGGAATTCAAGAACGTGGAGTTCTGCTACCCGTCGCGGCCGGAGACCCCGATCTTCGTGAGCTTCAACCTGCGCGTGCCGGCGGGGCGCACGGTGGCGCTGGTGGGAGGCAGCGGGTCGGGAAAGTCGACGGTGATCGCGCTGCTGGAGCGGTTCTACGACCCGGCGGCCGGGGAGGTGACCCTGGACGGCGTGGACATCCGGCGGCTGCGGCTCAAGTGGCTGCGCGCGCAGATGGGGCTCGTCAGCCAGGAGCCGGCGCTGTTCGCGACGTCCATCCGGGAGAACATCCTGTTCGGCAAGGAGGACGCCACGGAGGAGGAGGTCGTCGCCGCGGCGAAGGCGGCCAACGCCCACAACTTCATCTCCCAGTTGCCGCAGGGCTACGACACGCAGGCAAGCTATTAAAACCACACCACTTTTGCAACTGGCGTATGCATGCAGTCGTTTCGTTCGCTACGTTTTTCTTACCCTTGCAAGTCACTGTCAAGTTTTTTCTTCCCCAAAAGAGATGATGCTTGCTTGTTCGTGCACACTAGTAGTACTATAAGAATGGGCTGGTTCGGCAGGTGGAAAAGCCGGCTGGTTTTGGCTGATTCAATAGTGTTCTGTGAGAGAGAATAAGCTGAAACAAGCTGAAACAAGCCGAAACATGACCAGCAGAACAGGGCCAATGCCTAAATGTCGCATGGAATTTATGCTCTATTTTTCCGTAGTTTTTCTGGTTTTTCATGGAGTACTGACGTGTATAGGTCCACCGCATATAGTACGGACTACGGAGTATTCCAAATTTTAGTGAAAAGAGTAATCATGATATTCTTTTCTCCTTTTTTTATGAAAAAGTTCTGGATCAATTTGTGAAAGTGGGCTAAAGCTGACATGGGAAACAACTCAAAAGTCACAAAAGCAAATCAATTACTCAACAAACATTCGAAAAAAATAGAAAGGCCAGTTGAAGGCTAAACTGCTTCAAGAACTAAACTGAAACAAACATGCCCCAACAGGTGACCAGTACATGTGGCTTTGGGATTTCAACTCGTCACTAACTCCTCCATTATTTTAGGCTTTGGTCAATTGTGCATCTTTTTCATGCTGATCCAAAGGAACTTCTAATTATTCAAAGAAATAGAAAATTTGAAACAAAGGTAGGCTAGGAGTAAAGGTTTGCTTTGGAAGCAACAGCTTTTGTTTCTAAGTATAGTACTACTCCCCATTATCTGGAAGCAACACTACCTAGTCCACCACTCCATCAGTTTATTCTCTAGTGCTGGCTAGCTATAGCTGCTGGCTTGCTAGGCGCCGCATCGCTGGCTCAGGACATGGGTCATTGGGTCCTCCTGCCTGCTGTGCCTTCAAAGAAATCTGAGTGCTCTCTGCACTGAGCTATCACAGTGAATCTCTGCCCACTGAAAATTGTTGAATTATCACAGTGAAAATAATCAGTTGAACAAAGTGAATCTCTTGGTGGAGCTGGAAATGGGTTAGACCGTACATGGTTGTATCAATAACTATTTAAGCACCAAGATCAAATTAAGTTTATTCATGTTCTGGTCTGTCTGGATGAATAGGAAGAACTCGATAGGAGGAGCACTCACCTATGTCAAAGTAGGTAGATGTCGGACAGTCCAAGTATCTCCAGCTTGGCAGCTTTTTAGTAAGAGTAAAATTACAGTACTAGGACTGTTGAAATGGAAGAGGGCTTAGTTACGCAAAAGTGAGTGGATAAACAGCACTATAGTCATACAGTGAAGAACCAAAGTACCAAACCACCCACTCAGGAAATGGAAGCAATAGTAAGCCCAAAAATTGACACCTAACGAATTAGGAAAAATCGAAGATGCAACATATAGGCGCCCCATTGCGTCACTACATCATCTACATTGAATATATAACATAACAGAAAGAAAAAGAAGTAAAGATAGAAATACAGGTGACCACGGAAATACCTGAAACCTAGCAAATTGCCTTTATTGGGCAGTCATAGACTCATAGTCCTCATTGCGGTTTCAGCATATTTCCTCAAGAGTGCCGGTTGCTTTGGCCAGAAGATCTCTCATTGCCGGTTGAGCATACATCCACATCTCTACTAGAAATTCCATCCTTTCCACTAGAGAATGGTAGCTGAACCCTGTACTCCTAGCTGCCGTTCCATCCTTTCCACTAGAGAATAGTAGCTGAACCCTGTTCTCCTAGCTGCCGTGCCAGTATTTCTAAGGCTGCTATGTACACCACTTCAATTACAATCCTTCTTCAAATGTTGAGGGGTCAGAGCACACGCTTTCCAAGGTTGCTTATGGTAGGACCTAGGAATCATAGAGGATTGAGTGGCGACCCCAAATTGGGAAAGGGAGAATGGTTAGCCCACCACTCAGGGTGTGTGACTCCGTGGTTGGTGGACGCAGAAGACAAATAGCCAGAACCTTTTTGCACATCTAGTAACCAGGAAAAGGGTTGGCAGCCAACAGTTTTGGGTGTGCCAACTTTCCTAGCGAACAGGATTTCACTGAGGTCCTGTCACGCAATAATAATTTTGACAGCAATACGTGAGGCAGAGATTGACAGAAGAAAGTGCCCGTGCTAGTATGTCTGTAGTGGCACAAGTGCTTCCACCATGAGGCTTTAATATGTTTAAAAAAAGTTAAAATGATTCAGGAAAGGAGCATTTTTTTCCAGATCGTTGCCACTATCACAAACTGTGATGTGAAAGATACTAAATACAAAAGGGGGAAAAGAGAACTTTTCGGGCTGCCTAGCTATCCTAACGTGGGACTTCATGAAGATGCCATCCCCAGCTAATAATGGAAGATCCCTCTAATGATATCAGACTCAGTGGCAAGCATGTAAACCTGAAATGTTTCTTTCGTGGCCAGACCCCCACCACAAGCAAATTCTACTGTGCGCAAACCTGACGTCGGCACTGAATATTAGCGCACATTAGACTTTGATGTGGGCAAAACTCTAACAAGATGACCTGATAGGTACCCAAAATATCCTCCCAGTATTATTGTGAGTTTAACAACAATAAAGGACCATTTTGCCACTGAACTTTCATTTCCATTGTTCATAAGCATGCACTCATGAAAAGACCACAGGAAAGTGTCCTAGATAGTGAGAAACAGCTCTATTTTAACAGTACAACTACAGTTAAGCTGTGCCAACAATCAGTACTGTAAACCATGACAATTCTCAATGCACATGGTTAATTTCCTATAAATAATGCACAAGTAGCATCCATGTATCTTGAATTAGATAGTGGCCAGTATGACTTAAACTGTAACATTTTTAGGGTAACTAATACTGATGGCATTTCATATTAGCATCCATAGGAATAGGAGAGTAATAACTTATTTCACTAGAGGTTGACTTCGGTCCTCAGTTTGGCATTTGTTTGATTAAGGGGAATAGATACATGCCATGAAAACATAGAATGGTCAACTCAAATAATATAGAAGGTTAACTACACGTTTGGAAGACAGATGTTAGAAGAGTCAAGGGCCTATTGGGCCTTAGCCCGTTAGGGTTAATTAGTCGCTTGCTTAGGGGTCAAGTAAGCCTTGCTTGTAAGTCAAGAAATCCTCTCTATATAAGGAGAGCAGATGTATCAATCTAATCAAGCAAGAGATTAGAAGGAAAAACCTTCTCTCTTGCCGGCCGTGGACGAAGCCCCGCGACCGGCGTTCCCAGCGCCCCTCACAGCCCTAGCCGCCGTTCCGTCTCTCTCTCACGTGAACAGTACCCGCGCGGGTACTGTAGCGCGCGGGTACTATAGCTCCGCCGCCGCTCCCTCGACTCTCTCCTCTCGATCCCAACAGCGTCCATAACAATCTGGTATCGGAGCCTCGCCGATCATGGCCTCCACCACTGCCGCCGCGCCGCCGATCCCACCCACCACCACCCTGCCACTGCTCACGTCGTCCTCGTCCATCACCCTGTCCGCTGCCGTGAGCGCGCCGACGGATGTTGCCGCGGGGTCCTCTGCTGCCGTTCCCCTGACCCTGGAGTCCCTCGCCGCCGTGGTCGCCGAGATGTCCACCAACATGGCGCAGATGAGCCGCAGCATCACCGCCATGCAGGCCGCGTGGATGGGGCTCATGCAGCAGCCGCCTCTGCCGGTTTCGTCGCTGCCCCCGCCACCCCCGCTGCACTCAGCGCTGCCCGTGCCCTCCATCGCCGCGCCGGCCGCGGGTGCTAGTCCGCCGCTGAGCTCGGGTCTTCCCCTCCACATGATCCAGTGGCCGACCTCGCCGTCCCCCATCCCCGAGTGGGCGCTCGCCCGCTCTGCGGTGGTGCGGCTACAGGCTGCGGCGCGCGGCCTCCTAGCGCGCCGGCGGCTGCAGGAGATGCGTCAGCCTATGCACGAGGCGACCTTGGCGACGGTCGACCTCAGCTCAGCGAAGCGCGACCTCGCCCCGTGGGACGGCCACCAGCAACCGCGCCGACCCACTGCTGTCTTCAGGCGCGAGCATGGTGTTTTTCCTGCGCGCAACGACCTCCAACTCTGCGGCCTCCTTGTCACCGGCGGGGACGCACTACCTAGCGCCACCGCATTCCACCGCCGGCCGCCACGAGGACGTCTCCGCTGGTCGCTATCGCAACTAATTCCAGGTGGCTGTACCCATGCACCCCTCTCGTTCCGGTGGGTTCCATGGGATCCAGGTGACTACACACGTGCAGGTCCATCACACGGAGGGTGTCCGCCGTATATTCAGGAGTCAAAAATAAAGAGTCGTAGTCTATTTCAGGTCAATAAAATAAGCCGAGATATAAAAGGCTTGTTTTTAGGTGTTAGATTTGTGTCTAGCGGAGTCATCGTTAGTGTCATCGTTAAGTTGCAGCTCGAGGACGAGCTGCATGTCCAGGTGGGGTGTAGTGTTAGAAGAGTCAAGGGCCTATTGGGCCTTAGCCCGTTATGGTTAATTAGTCGCTTGCTTAGGGGTCAAGTAAGCCTTGCTTGTAAGTCAAGAAATCCTCTCTATATAAGGAGAGCAGATGTATCAATCTAATCAAGCAAGAGATTAGAAGGAAAAACCTTCTCTCTTGCCGGCCGTGGGCGAAGCCCCGCGGCCGGCGTTCCCAGCGCCCCTCACAGCCCTAGCCGCCGTTCCGTCTCTCTCTCATGTGAACAGTACCCGCGCAGGTACTGTAGCGCGCGGGTACTGTAGCTCCGCCGCCGCTCCCTCGACTCTCTCCTCTCGATCCCAACAGCGTCCATAACAACAGATAAATGGGATTTTCAACCTGAAAATACAAAGTTATGTCCTTGTAATTGTGATATTAATGTTACTTACCAGATAACTAAACAACCATTTCAATTATCAATATGGATAGATATCAAAGGAAAATCTTGAAAAGTTGCACTTGCCTTCAATTCACCTTATCACATCCAGTTTGCTTCAGAAATGACTATTATCTGCACTCGGTTACAATTATGTTGGCTTTGAACAACTTGTATGAGACTATGAGTCAACGGACTGAGTGACCTTAGTGAAGATAACAGAAACAATAGGGTGAGTTAGCTCCAAGAATAAAATAATGTATCTGCAAATGGCTCAAACATCTGATGTGGATAAATATTGCCTTGTATTTTTTTCGAGAACAATATTTTCCATAGTAATCTTGCTACCAGACTTCAGAACAAACCGGTTCAAATGAAAGAGAGTTATTGCATATCACTACTGCAGAACGACAACAGAAACACTTTAGAAATACTGTAGTATAATATGAGCACCAAAGTATACTGAGAAATCACTGGCAACAGTTTCGATCCGATAGGCCTATTCCCATCAGTGGTGAACTCTGTTTGCCACTGAGAGAGCTTCAATCAGTTACAAAATCAAGCTTGTTGGGGGTAACATAATATGACATTACACGAAAGCGTGAGATTTGAGTCTGAGAGGACAAAACGTTGATAGGAATGTAGCAGTGTAGTGGCCTCAATAACATCACCAACTATATGTATATACACAAGAATTATCAACATGTTCACAAAGAAAAACAAGGAACTCTAGCAGGTCTACCAGTATGCCCCATCTCATCACTAAAGTTGGGCAATCTGACCATCCTCTAGAAACAAAGCCTTTGCCTTCCAATGATAGATTCTTTTCTAAGTTTTCTAGACAACTTATGGAAGGTAAATTTTTTAAGAGAAGAACAGGATAACCCTTTTAAACAGTAGACTATTAAGCTAGAGCATTCAAAAGAAGCTAGCTGTAGAATTCAAAAAGAAGTCGTACTCCCACAGCATCACTAGAAGCTAGAAGCTAGAAGGATGCCATCAAGCAGCATGTCATCGGATAGACTGTACATACATGTTGATTTTCATAGCTAATCTTCAACAAATTCTGAAATGGAAAAAGGAGGGTCGTACAAACAACAGTTGATACAATGAATTTAAGTTTAAGACTCTACCAAAGCAAACTTTGATTGTGATTTTGTCAGTAGAATTGACAGATAAGGAGAGCATAAATATGTTGATATTGTGTAAATCAACAAACATGGGACTAATGCTTCCTTATGTGAAATATACGTTTTAAACAGGTGGGTGAGCGTGGTGTCCAAATGTCTGGAGGACAGAAGCAGAGGATTGCTATTGCCAGAGCTATCCTTAAGTCACCCAAGATCCTCCTCCTTGATGAAGCCACAAGTGCATTGGACACAGAGTCAGAGCGTGTTGTGCAAGAGGCACTTGACCTGGCTTCTGTGGGCAGGACAACCATTGTCATTGCACATCGGCTCTCCACAATCCGGAATGCTGACATGATTGCTGTGATGCAATATGGTGAGGTCAAGGAGCTGGGATCCCATGATGACCTCATTGCCAATGAGAATGGCCTCTACACATCTCTTGTCCGCCTTCAGCAGACCAGTGATTCAAGGGAGGCCAATCAGGTTGGTGGAACTGGAAGTACATCTGCTGCGGGGCAATCTAGCAGCCACAGCATGAGCAGGAGGTTCTCTGCAGCTAGCAGGTCAAGCTCAGGACGGTCAATGGGTGACGCAGAAAATGATAATATTACCGAGAAGCCAAAGCTTCCCGTCCCATCATTCAGAAGGTTACTGATGCTTAATGCACCAGAGTGGAAGCAGGCTCTGATGGGAAGTTTCAGTGCAATTGTGTTTGGAGGCATACAGCCTGTATATTCATATGCCATGGGCAGCATGATCTCAATCTACTTCTTGGCAGACCATAATGAGATCAAGGACAAAACAAGGACCTACGCACTTATCTTTGTTGCTCTTGCAGTGCTCTCATTCTTGATCAATATTGGGCAACATTACAACTTCGGTGCCATGGGGGAATACCTCACCAAGAGAGTGAGAGAACAGATGCTTGCAAAAATCCTTACTTTTGAGATTGGGTGGTTTGACCGTGATGAGAACTCCAGTGGTGCCATATGCTCACAACTTGCCAAGGATGCCAACGTCGTAAGTATACGAACCAAAGATAAGCTTATGCATATTATAAAAAAAATAATACCTGACAATTCATATACTTCTTTTGGCAGGTGAGGTCTCTTGTGGGTGATCGAATGGCTCTAGTGATCCAGACAGTTTCTGCAGTTCTCATAGCCTGCACTATGGGTCTGGTGATCGCTTGGCGTTTGGCCCTTGTCATGATAGCAGTGCAACCCCTTATCATTGTTTGCTTTTATGCTCGCCGTGTCTTACTGAAGAGCATGTCCCAGAAATCAATACAGGCTCAATCTGAAAGTAGCAGGCTAGCAGCTGAGGCTGTCTCCAATCTCCGCACCATCACTGCTTTCTCATCCCAGGAGCGCATCCTACGCCTCTTTGACCAAGCACAAGATGGGCCACGCAAGGAAAGCATCCGACAGTCATGGTTTGCAGGACTGGGCCTTGGCACCTCCATGAGCCTCATGACATGCACATGGGCCCTTGATTTCTGGTATGGTGGCAAGCTCGTGGCTGAGCATCACATAACTTCAAAGGCACTCTTCCAGACCTTCATGATACTAGTAAGCACAGGGCGTGTGATTGCAGATGCAGGTAGCATGACAACAGACCTTGCTAAGGGTGCTGATGCAGTAGCTTCAGTGTTTGCTGTTCTTGACAGGGAAACCGAAATTGACCCTGACAACCCAGAGGGATACAAACCAGAGAGGCTAAAAGGTGAGGTTGACGTCAGAGGAGTTGACTTTGCATACCCGTCAAGGCCAGATGTGATTATCTTCAAAGGTTTCTCCTTGAGCATCCAACCAGGCAAGTCAACAGCCCTTGTTGGGCAAAGTGGTTCTGGCAAGTCGACTATCATTGGGCTCATAGAGAGGTTCTATGACCCACTTAGGGGGGTAGTGAAGATCGATGGTAAAGACATCAAAACATACAATCTCAGAGCCCTGCGGCGACACATTGGATTAGTCAGTCAGGAACCCACACTATTTGCAGGTACAATAAGAGAAAATATTGTGTATGGTACAGAAACAGCAACTGAAGCAGAAATTGAGAATGCTGCAAGGTCTGCGAATGCATATGACTTCATTAGCAACCTCAAGGATGGATATGACACATGGTGTGGTGAGAGGGGTGTACAGCTTTCAGGAGGCCAAAAACAACGCATTGCAATTGCCCGTGCCATCCTGAAGAACCCTGCTATACTGCTACTGGATGAAGCTACAAGTGCACTGGACAGCCAGTCAGAGAAGGTGGTACAAGAGGCATTGGACCGAGTGATGGTTGGCAGGACAAGTATTGTGGTGGCGCACAGGCTCAGCACAATCCAGAACTGTGACCAGATCACTGTGCTTGAGAAAGGAATTGTTGTGGAGAAGGGCACACATGCATCCCTTATGGCTAAGGGTCCCTCTGGAACATACTTTGGATTGGTCAGTTTGCAACAAGGAGGCAACCAGCACTGAGATTGTTGCATGAGAACACAGTAGTACTTACAGATTTGCTGCCCCATTCACATGATGTATTACTTGGATCAACCTGCAAGAGATATCTAGCCTATCCCAACTTGCTTGGGACTATATATAGCTTTGTTTTTGTTGTTGATTAAAACGCAAGATGGTCCAGCAGGCGATTGAAATTTCTGTGACAGCGGGGTGTTTTTCTTCCCATTGTTCTATTAGCGCACATAAGTGTGCCGAGGATATGTATTGTAGTTGTACAACAGCCAGGAAATCTCAGATAAGATGTACATTAGGTATTATTTCATCTTATTCTCTATTGATTTGTGTATTTGAAATTATTACATTAGCTTTTATTTCATCTAATTCTTCTGTGAATTATGTATTTGAAATCTTTATGCCTATTGGCCATGAAGATTAGTAAATTCCTAAATCCATGGTGGCAGAGCACAAGCTATCTTTTCAAGTATCAGCTTATAGTTTTCGGGTGCGCATCCTAATTAAAATCATTTAGTATGAGCTATAGTTAAACAGGATCTTCATCAACTACGCATTCACACCTGCTATTTCTAAGCTCACATAAATGTAGATGCTTCTTAGCTGAGAAGCCTAACAAACAGTATTAGCAAAGAACACAACTCATGTAGCACTCCTAAGCCCCACATCCACACTTCTACCATTGCTTAAATACGCACTTGAACAGATATGATCAAATTTTGGATTGACATGTCATAATAATCAGAACCCCAACCATACGACAAAACTTTCAGTGCAGCTATTTCAGCCACTAAAGGGCTGCTGGCCTGCTGATGCGGGATAATGCTTTTGAATTCACTCGTATAGCAGTCCAGCGCAAGTTGTGCGTTGATCCTGTTCTGTGCTGGTTCTTCAGAGCACCCGTCTCTTGACATCAGCCTCTGAATCTGGGTTTCTGGGTTAACCCACACCACAATTACTGGATTTGTCCATCGATCCATCTTGGTCTCAAACAGCAGCGGGATGTCCAGGATGATAACCTTGCATCCTTTCATCCATAGTTTTGCTATCTCCCACATTATGCCCCAAGAAATATGTGGTGCATAACACTGCTACGAGAGGTTCGCTTCTGTCCCCCGCGGCGCCGTCGTCGCTGCCCAGCGACCGCCGCTTCCATCCTCACCGCCGCCCCCCGGCGGCCGCCGCTGCCGTCGTCGCCGCCGCTCCCTCCGCGCCGGCGTCACCGTCGCTCCGCCTCTCCGCGCTCGCACTCGCCACGTCCGCGCCGGCTCGCGCACCTGGCTGTGCCTCTGTTCGCCGCGCCATCGCCGCCACCGGAGGCCAGTTCATCTCGGCTCCGGCAACTGCACGCACTCCTTCTCGGCGACCAGCGCCGTTCCTTGGCCTGCGACCATTCCACCCGGGGGTGAGCTTTCCTCTGCCCACCAGGTGCTCGACAAATCGCCTGAACCAAGTCCAGTGCCTGTATTCCTTTGCCGGCCAGCAAGAGTTCCAATGGTGCTGCCCCCTCCCACCCCGCTCTGTCCACCCACGCTCCTCCATGCCGGCAACCATGTCTTCTGCTGCTGATCGCCCGGTGATGATCGCTCGTCATGGGGTCTTCTTCTGATCTGGTGGATCGCCTTGATTTCGATCAAGGTCTGGTGTTCCAAGATGAGGTTCGACAACGCTTCAAGTCACCAGTACATCACCCATTCCCCTCCCCTGATGGATCCTTCTTCCTCTTGGTGACCTTTCGGAGATTCCTGTTTCGTTTGACTGAGGATTCAGTCAGTCTTGCTCTGCAATCATGTTTGGGTGGTCGTGCTTCGGATTTTCATGTCAAATTTCTCAGCAACAACCACTTCCGCTTCTCTGTCTTCTCTAAGGAGGTCGGATTTCATATTTACAATCTTCGCCGTGTCACAACCTCCTCTTTTGATGTTTATTTTCATCTTTGGAATAATGGCACCCCTCACTGGGAGAGGGAGAAACGTGCTTGGGAGATTGAGCAAGAGAAGGAGTGGACTAAGGTCCTCTCCAAATCTGCCAAAAAGGAAGAAAAGAAGAAAGGAAAGTTGAAACATGTTCATTTTGCCAAATCAGTGATTCAACCCCCTCCCAAAATCTTGCATCAACCAAACATCTCTCTCTCATTTGGCTCATTCTCCATCTGCATTGATCCTGCTAATTTGCCAAAGAAATTTGTTTTTGGTTCTCCCTCGATTCACCGGCGAGATCCTGATAGCAGTAACAGCATGCCGATGATCACGGCAAATTCGGCGGCGGGCTCCCCTGTACCGGTTACCAATTCAATTTCAAATTCTAATGGAACGGGTCGACCCGTAAAATGCTCCCGCTGCTTGGATTTGGGCCACACCCGACGCCTTTGTCTTTCCAAAATTAGATGCATCCGTTGTCTGAATCTGGGCCACATCAAACGATTCTGCAGGAAACCTCGTTACAGCCCTAAACCGATTTGGGAATGGAGACCCAAAGCCAAAGTTACTCAAACTGCTCCCCATGTAGAATGGAGGTCCAATCTACCTCTCCAGTCCCAATCGGGTGCAACTCAGATAGAGAAAGAGATATCTCCGTCCCATAATCACGGCCTCGTTTCCAGTGCTGCAACTGCGGACTTCTCGGTGGCCAAACCCATCATTCCACAAAATCTGCTTGATCTGAGCCTGTCAAGTTCCTCAATGAGATTTCTTAGAGGAGTTGGGCCTGACATTGCCATTGATGAAGTGATGCAGCTGTCAGATGATAGTTCTTCTAGTAATGCCTCTTCCATCACCAATGAGGAAAGTGACCGGTTTGCTGCCACTCAGAGCCATTATGCTACTATCAGTTTGTTTCACCGCAAGCTTTTGCCTGAAAGCAGTGGTGCTGGTTCTTCCACCATAATCATGCCTATTTTCATTGAGAAGATAAGCCTGATGACAGAGAGCAATGAACCAACAAATGTTCCAGTCCCAACTGGTCTTGAGATTGTTCTGTGGCGCCCAGTTCTACCTGCAATAGCGCTGCAGCTTTTGCCGGATGTTCTTGTTGCCAAACGCAACACCCCAGTACAGCCAGTCTCGCCTCCTCTGATCATTGGAGAAGATGGTGTGGTACATGTTGACGTTTCTAGCCCAGTTCAGCTTGAATTTCAGACAGATCAGATTAGGCCCAGCCCAGCAAAAGCCAGGGGCCAAAAAGCACGTCATACTGGCCCACCAAGGAGCAAGAGCATGAATCTTCCCACTCTGGTGTCCAGTGATCCAAATGTGCCACTGAGTCAGTCCATGGTGCGTCGCGGTGCCAGAAGGTCAAACATCAGAAGGTCGAACAAAGAGGGGTATTGTACTTTCAGATTGGTGAACACGCCATCTAAGAACCACAAGGCAGAGATCTTGATGATTGATGAAGCAACTGGTCAGACAGGCCCTGTCCCCGTCTCGGTGTTGCAAGAATGGGGAATCAAGTGTGGTGTAGCTCCTGGCGAGCTCACCGAAGATGCGCTGATGCAGGCGCCCAGCGATCCAATCTCCAATGATGATCCTACAGCTTGATCTCCCCGGCTCTTTTGAAGGGCCATCTATCTTTTGCTTCAGCTTTTATCCTTCAGTGGCTTGCTTAAACTCTATTTCCTCCCGTGCCTTGCTCTACCTGGTTATGCTAGACATTACCAGCTTCGTTTTCTCATCCCACTTGGTTTCCTAATGAGTACACGCAACTGGCACATTCTTTGTTGGAATATCCGAGGTATAAATGCAACTGAAAAGTGGGACGCTGTACGTGATAAAATTGAGGAAAGTGCTAGCTCTGTTATTTGTCTCCAGGAGACAAAGCGTGAGATGTTTGATGCATCATATATCAGAAACTTTGCTCCCAGGCGCTTTGACTCTTTTGATTTCATCCCCTCGATAGGGGCCTCAGGAGGTATTCTGGTTCTGTGGAACAGCGCGGTTTTTTCTGGCACGGTTCTAGATAAGCAACGTTTTGGCATGACTGTTAGTTTCACCTCAGTCCATAATAGTGATGCTTGGAAGCTAACTACAGTCTATGGCCCATGTGATGAACCTGCCCGCACAGAATTTATTGACTGGTTCAGAAATCATGACATTGAGGACACAGAGAATTGGATATTCTTAGGTGATTTCAATTTCTATAGATCACTTAGTAACCGTAACAGACCAGGGGGAAACCTTGCTGACACTTTCATTTTTAATGATGCTATTGGTCACCTGGGTTTAGTTGAGCTCCCTCTAAAGGGACATGCTTTCACATGGAGTAACATGCAGTCAGAGCCTCTCCTCGAACAGCTTGATTGGTTCTTCACATCACCCAATTGGACAATCGATTTCCCTAACACTGAAGTCCTCCCTATGGCAAAGATCACCTCTGACCATATTCCTTGCAAGATTGTTATCAGTACATCGATCCCTAGAGCAAATATTTTTCGGTTTGAGAATTTCTGGGTTGAACAAGATGACTTCCTGGACACTGTGTTAGACTGTTGGGGTGGCACGCCCACACTCAATGATGCAGCCAAAAATATTTCTTCCAAATTTAAAGCACTTAGAGCAAGTTTGAAGAACTGGAGCAAACATCTCTCCAACCTAAGCTTACTCATCAGCAACTGCAACAAAGTAATATGCTTCATTGATGCTCTAGAAGATAGACGTGGACTTTTTAATCCAGAAGCCAATTTAAGAAATGCAGTGAAACGACAACTACAGCAGTGGTTGCGATACAAAAATCTATATTGGAAGAAACGCTACACAGTAAATAGAATTAAGCTTGGGGATGAGTGTACAAAGTTCTTCCATGGAATGGCAACTATATCCTACAGACGAAACGCAATTTCTCAGATTATGAATGAGCATGGTGCCTGGGTTCAAGACCATGAGAGTAAGGCTGGTCTGTTATGGATTGCTTTTAGAAACAGAATGGGTTCCACCTCTCATCCCACCATGCTTTTTGTTTTGAATAGCATGATTGCAACAATAGATGGGCTTGATGACCTTGCAAGTCCTATCTCACATGATGAAATTGATGGGGGTGGTCAAGCATATGCCAAGTGACAAAGCACCTGGGCCTGATGGTTTTAATGGGCTCTTTCTGAAGAAATGTTGGCAGTACATCAAACATGATTTTTATTCGCTATGCTCAGCCTTCTGCTCAGGTACAATCAATTTGGAATGCATTAACACATCTTATATCACCCTGGAACCGAAGAAAAATAGTCCAGAAACTGTGAATGATTTCCGGCCTATCTCACTTATGAACATCTCCCTAAAAGTACTCACCAAAATTCTAGCTGAGAGACTACAAGCAGTCATTCTACAGATAGTTCATCCCAACCAATATGGTTTTATTCGGTCACGCACTATACAGGACTGCTTAGCATGGAGTTATGAGTACATTCATCAGTGTCATCAATCAAGACGAGAAATAATTATCCTCAAACTCGATTTCGAGAAGGCTTTTGATACAGTGGAACATACTGCCATCACTCATATTATGCAACATCTTGGATTCCCTGAAAGATGGCTGTCATGGGTACAACAAATCTTGTCTTCTGGATCCTCTGCTGTGTTATTGAATGGTGTCCCTGGAAAATTCTTTAAATGTAAGAGAGGTGTTCATCAGGGAGATCCTCTATCTCCATTGCTATTTGTTCTTGCAGCTGAAATATTGCAAATTCTGATAAATCGGGCAGCCTCTATGAATCTCCTCACTGCTCCCATCCCCCAGCCAATGACAGATTTCCCTATAGTGCAATATGCGGATGACACACTTTTGTTTCTACAGGCTGATGCTAGACAACTCCTGTTCCTGAAAGCACTCTTGCATAGCTTTGCAACATCAACTGGCCTCCAAGTGAATTATAGGAAGTCTCACATGTACCCTATCAATATTACACAGGAAAGATTATCTCACTTGGCTGCCACATTTGGATGTGATGTGGGTTGTATGCCCTTCACCTACTTGGGCCTACCCATGGGCACAACCAAGCCACACATTGAGGATCTCACCCCATTGATGGACAGAGTTGAAAGAAGACTTTCAGCTTGCTCCACTTGGTTGTCTTATTCAGGGAGACTTGAAATGGTTAACTCATCGATCTCACCTATTATCACCTATGCAATGTGCACCATTAAATTACCAAAAGGGGTGATTGAGAATATTGATCGGGCAAGAAAGCAGTGCCTATGGAGAGGAAATGATGCTGGAAAAAAAGGGGTGGTAATTTAGTTGATTGGGAGGTTGTTATGCAGCCAAAGGAGAAAGGTGGCTTAGGTGTCCTGAATCTCAGACTACAAAATGATGCCCTACTCATGAAACATCTTAGTAAGTTCTATAACCATGCAAACATCCCCTGGGTGCAATTGATATGGAGCAAGTATTATTTTATCAAAGTTCCTCATGCTGCCAGAGAGGTAGGCTCATTTTGGTGGAAGGACATACTCAGGCTTAATGTTATCTTCAGAAACGTCTCCAATTGTGTTCTGGGAAATGGTGCCTCGGTTTGTTTTTGGGATGACCTTTGGACAAATTCAGTTCTTGCACAGACATACCCAAGACTTGCCTCTTTTGCTAGAAATAGAGATGCTTCAGTGATGGAAGTCATGGATGCTGTTGACTTGGATAGTCTATTCCTTTCAGCAGGCCTTAGAAGAGTTGGAACTCCTACAAACACAGCTGCAAGATCTGCCTTATGATGAAACGGCCATTGATCGCTGGATGCTGGTTTGGGGTAACACTTACACTTCACATCGTTTCTACTCTGAGGTCTTTAAGTATGTCGATGCTCACCCGGCTTTTAAAATCATCTGGAAGTCAAGATGCACTCCGCGCATAAAGTTCTTTGCATGGTTGATTCTGGTGGATCGTCTCAACACCAAAACCATGTTGAGAAGAAGACACCTAAATATCCAGGGTGATGCCATTTGTGTTATGTGTACTAGTGGAGATGAGGAGACCATTGATCATTTGTTCTTTGAGTGTGAGTTTGCGAAGGATTGTTGGGCAACAATACACATTGATTGGGATGCATCACTACCGCTATTGGACAGATACACCCAAGCTCGACAAGCACACAACATCCCATTCTTTACTGAAGCAACTCTTACTGCAACCTGGGAACTGTGGAAATTACGTAATGACAAAGTTTTCCAGAGAAGAGATCCAACCCCCAACATTTGGTTATCAAATTTTAAAGCTCAGTGTAGTTTACAGTCTGTACGTTTCAAGGATGATCTTCGGTCATCCTTCTGTGTTTGGCTTGATGCCTTTAGCTAGACTTGTATGTAAGACACTCTATCCTTCTCTTAAAATCAATTAAAAGGTTGTTTACTGTGGGGATTCCCCCACAGTCTTTTCTTTTCAAAAAAAAATTCACTCGTATAGTCGTATGGGAAAAAAAATAGGTGGCTAGTATGGTACATCCCGCATTCAGCGAAATAGAAAGTGGTGGGTGTACCAGTGCATCGCCTGGTCGAAGCGAGAGAAGCCGGTCGGCATCCTGGTAGCGCGGTCGAGCCAGTTCGGCCGTCAGGAGTGCGGCGGCGGCCGTTCGCTTCGTTGAAAAGCCATAACCGAAAGTATTGTTTACCAGAGAAACGTACAGGGCCAGAGGCAGGCGAGTGGAGTGGAGATTGGGGTGCGGGAGGGGGGGGGAGTTGGGAAGGACAGCTCGCCACGGCCACGCTGCCTCGGCTCGCGGTGAGAAGGTGGGTTGGGTCCGCCTCCGACGAGGTAACCGTGTAGTAGGTGTACGCCTTCACGGGCTTCCTGCGGCCTAGTTTCGGTTTAGGCCCATACATGAGATGATTGGATCAACCGAGAAGCCTTTGTTTTTCGCCGTGGAGTCTTCAAAGCCCAGCCCAATCTACTACATCATGGCTGCGTTGCAGGACTCGCATCCGTCCTAATGGCAGAGGCGGCAGCGATTGCTCTGGCTGCAGCTATCACTGCTCAGTTGGGACTCCATGACACAAATTTCCTATCGCACAATGAAGAACTAGTTCGATTCTTCAACTCTGACGAACATGCAAACCCGCCTGAGTGGAGAATCAAACATCTTGCTCAACAATTTGTAAACTGCACACAGCATAGAAGCACAAGGATCTTCAAAGTGCATCGGACTCAAAATCAGACCGCTGATATGCTCGCAAAGCCGGCTTTTCTAGGCTTTCAAGCGTCTGCTTCTACTATGTTAGATTCATGTACCAACTTAGCTCCAGCTTTGCAGTCACTGCAATCTGTAATGATGAATTCTGTATCCATACTCTGAGCTTAAATGCTGTTAAATATAAGTTCTTTTGTTGTAAAAAAAAGGTAAGCTGTGTAAAATTTTGAAAAAATAATAATAATTTACTTCTCTCAAGTATCGTGGTTGTTCGACTTTTCTCTCTTGAACTATAAAATCAGTATTTTTTTACCTCCTCAACTTTTAAAACCGTTTGTTCAGCTTGGATGATTTTAATGGTGGTTTTGTTGGGCGTCAATAGAGGAATAAATCAGACTAAATTGAAATTTCAGTGAAGTAAATTGAACTAGAAATATTTTATAAAAAATCTAAAAATTAATAAAAAAATATCAAAAATATTTTTATATGGAAAAACTGATGCAATTAAAAATCCTAAAATATGGTTCAATATTAGAAAATTTGTTTTACCAGGGAAAATTATGAAACTATTTTCATTTTTTTAATCATCTTCTATCTTACAGTGTCAAGCTTGAAATTGTTCGAATCTTGATGAACTTTATCTCTTATAATTAGTTGATGTTGATCGTCCGACTACGTTATAGTGTCACTAGGGTTGATGCTGGTCCCATGCCTTAGATAAAATTTCAAAGTAGTTATCTGTATGCACACTACCGAACATATGGACCTAACGATGCTACACTAGCGCTTCTGCGTAGTCTGGATGATCAATATCGAGTATTATTCATGGATGATCTTAGGTCATCCTTCAGATGCTTTTAGTTAACTTTGTATGTAAGTACTCCCTCATTTCTTTAAATTAATTTAAAATCTCTCACTGTGGGGATCTCCCCCACAGTCTTTTATTTTCAAAAACATCAAGTAATTATAATAGATAACAAGAGTTTCTACTAGCAAATAATTAAGCAACCAAATGAGTCCATAAAGATTCAAACAATTTCAAGCTAGGCATATAAGGTAGAGCATGATTTTAGAAAAAAATGAAATTACTTTCATAATTTTCTGAGGTAAAACCAATTTTGCATGAATTTTCTAAGATTAAACCAAATTTTAGGATTTTTAATTGCACTATTTTTCCATGCAAAAATATTTGGGTAACTTTTCTAAACTTTATTTTTATGAATTTGTGTATATTTTTAAAAACATTTCTACTCTCATTTATCTCCTTGAACTTTTAACTTAGTCCGATTTAAACCACCTCATCCCCACACGTGGCGTCACATCATTGAAACCACTTAATATGGAAAATAAATGGTTTTAAAAGTTGAGAGGGCTCAAAAAGCTAGTTTTGTGAGGTCAGACGACCGCGATATTTGAGGGAGATAAATTAGACTCTTTCTATAATTTTAGACCTCACTTTCCATCTTATGTGGCACTAGTAGGAACAAAATGCCATGTAAGAGCATCTCTAGAAGTTTGGTATAATTTAGTTGCTAAACTAATCAATTTAGCAAGTTAACAAAAGAAATAGCAACCCTAATTTTTGTTTTTCCTCCAACAGTCTCCTATAATAATTTCTAAAAGTTATAGTAGGGCCCAATTTAATTATTTTTTGGTTTATAATGTTGTTCATAAAAAAATTAAAAATAAAATTGCATCTACTCTCAGCACCGCACTGACGCGAGCACCGATCCGATCCCAACGTTTGGCTCGACCAGCTGTGTATGGCCAACAAGGCGTGCCTAGCTTCCATGTCTTCCGGCCAAGCGGTGAGCACATGTCAAGATAGCAGGCCATGCACACGTGAAGGCAGCACGCCATGCTTTCGAACCAAAGATCAATAAACACCAGCGGAGGCAAGCACTGGGTGGCGGCGTTGACTTGCAGGGCGGCGGCGATGGAGGCTGGTACATACCAGCGGCGGCCGGACCAAAGGGCTGCGCGAGAAGTGTCGTGAAAACAGGTCCAAGGAGGAGAGATAGGGAGTTCGCTCGACTGAGGAGGATATTTGATAACTTTCTATTTTTAAGGAGCTCCTTCAACAAACTGTTGGAGGATACTTTTTTCTCTTTTTGTTAAAATATTAAGATAGGGAGTTGTTTTACCGAACTCATGGAGATGCTGTAAGGGGCTGTTTGCCAAAGCTCCTCAGATTGGATTCTTTGCTTCTCAGCCAAATAATAAAGCTATACACAAATTTTAGTGAAGAGCAGATAATAATTACTTTTCCATTTATACTGGAAGTTAAAAAAAAACTCGCTCTTCGCTACTCCCTATTCAATCTCCACAATCACTCCAAAATTAATTCTTCCCTACTCTTCGCCACCCTCGCGTTTGTCTGGCGTGGTTATTTTCCATGCTGCCGCCTGCCGGGCTGTTCGTCCTTGCCTTCCTTTGCTGATTTATTGGCTTCTTCGTCGTTTCTTATCGGATCTTTGCTCTATATCTTCCTTTCTGTTCCTTTGCTCTATACTTCCTTTCTTTTTTTGCGAGTCTATATCTTCCACTGTTCCTCTTATCTAGTGATTATGTTATCATCTAAATCATCAAACGTATATAATTATGCACATAAAAAACATGATCTTTGCAAGCTCATCAAAAAATATTGCTTCAACTCAAGTCGAGATGGATGCCACGATCGGATTACAATCCATATAAGCCCAATCAATATGTATTGGACAAGCTTTTCGTGTCAAAAGTTTTGCTTCACACTTCGTCTTGTTGTCTGCCATTGATCCATCTTTGCCAATAATATATTTGGCAATCAATAGCGTCATGGTCTTTAACGTATAGTATAGTGACATATGCCAACAGTTAACGAAAAAGCAATGGCAATAGGTACTACTTCCTCCGTTCCAAATTATAAGTCACTTTGACTTTTTAGTACATCCATTTTGCTATACAACTTATAATTTGAAACGGAGAGAGTACTGCCCAAACAACAAGCACCGGTCGATGTTTGAGCCAGATATTCTGTCGTGTACGCTGGGTTCAGAAGAATTATATTGATTGTTAAAAAAAATAAATGAGCAGGAGACTTGAGCCAGCTACTAGAGTTAAGAGGTATATATATGGAGATTTTTGCTTTCTATGGATGGTATTTTCGTATTGACTATTAATGTTAAACTCATTATGTAGTGTAAGTCTTTTGTAATGATTTTGGGCTGATATATCTTCTTCTCTTTCTTTTTTGCAAATCACAATATAGACACAAAACACTCATATATACATGCACAAATACCCTATAAATGCATGCACCCAACCCTGCACTCTTAGAAACACCTTCGAAGGACTAGAACTAAGCCAATATTTCTCGAGATTGAAAGAACAATACCGTTAAATCCTTGAATGCATCATATAAAAAAACTTGAGACAGAGACATGTTAGTATATTGCACTGATCATTTTATGTCGTTTCTATACATGAAAAAAGTACAGTTTGGACATCTTCCGTTCAGGAGACACCCGTCTTGAACCGGTGGCATCCGTTCATCCCTGCTGATTTCTGAAAAACACTGCATTCTTATTATTGGACCATTAATTTTTGCATGGCCTGTAAAACTGTTGCAGAGGAGACCACTAAGTGGCTTTGTTTCAATACACTTCGATCGGAATCACCTTATCAGATAATGGCAAAACTAACACATCACCCGTCTCAAAAAAGAAACACACACACACACACACATCACGCCCCACACAAGTTCAGTTTTCTCCATTTATCTAGGGAGTGTGCCTCAACTTGCAGGCGGGGCGGGTTGTGGACCGTCCACAAGGCACTAAGCTGGCCACCAAGCTATAAAGCGGGTTATGCGGGAGTCCGCCAGCCGCAAGATTATTGCCGCGAACGTCCAATGGACTGGCGGACAAACGTTTCAAGCCCACTAACGTCCACAACCAGGATGACCATGTACCTGCACAGATCAAACAAACAATGCATCAGCGCGTATGGCACACGACGAAATCAGACACCGATGATTCGACCGGCAGGAACATGCATGTCATGGCATGGCAAGCCTGAATAGTGAATTCCAAGAGCGAGGACTACATGAACGCAGGCATGTCCCTGAACTTGGCCGTGAAGGTCTGCGTGAACGGCCTGGTGCCGACGATGGCGACCACGGCGGTGTAGGACTGGGCATTGAGCGCCATTACCGTGGCAGCTGCCGCCGTGGCCAGGGTCGCCGCCGCGCGCAGCACCACCGGCTGCAGCGCGACGAGCCTGTCCCTGAGCTGTGGGCGCTTATCGCAGCAGGTCGACGCCGTCGTCGCAGCGGCAGCCGGTTCAGAGGGCGGCGGCGTCTTGCTGCCACCACACTCGAGGTCCATGGAGCAAGCAGTGGCCAAGAAACGTAGATGAGCATTCAGTTGCTGGACGTGTGGGATTCAACAAACATTTGAGGCGAGATTTAAATGGTGGCCGGAAATTATATGTTGAAAAAAGTGGCGGCCAATCAGTTTTCGCAAGTTTGATCTGTGTAGGGTTCGGGAGGTGCAATTGTTGACGGCGATGCAACAGTGCGGGTTCTTGCGGATTCTTACGGGCTCTATCTTTCGTCCAACGGGCTTCGCGGGTTAAAGGACATTGGGCCACAAGAAAATTGTGGCTGGTCCACAATAGCCACACAGAAATTGTGGCTGGTCCGCTGGTCCACAATAGCCACAAAGAAATTGTGGCTGGTCCACAATAGCCACAAAGCCGAAGTTTGCGGGGCGAGCGTGCGGCTTGCGGTAAGAGCCCGCCCTGCCTGCAAGTTGAAGTGTGCCCATAGCCACAAAGAAATTGTGGCTGGTCCACAATAGCCACAAAGCCGAAGTTTGTGGGGCGAGCGTGCGGCTTGCGGTAAGAGCCCGCCCTGCCTGCAAGTTGAAGTGTGCCCATCGCTGTCGTTTCAGATCCTCTCTAATAGTCTCCTTTTCTTTGCATCCGATCCGTGCTTTGGGAAAATATATCTCATTTGGCGACAGCTAGTGCACTCTTCTCCTTTATTTCGCTCTTATCCGGTGATATGTTTTCTCCTCCATGCTGAGTGATGTTGGTGCTATGTGAGGGTGAAAAGCACAGACAAGATAAGGGAGGCGGAGGAATCTAATACTAGCAGTAATATAATGGAGGGTGAAGAGCAAAAGGAGTAAAGTAGTACCCGAGCTAGTAGAGTTAGTGCAAATCTGAGGGTGAATAGCACAACGCCATCTTGAACTTTGGCTTCTTTCGACGTGGGCTCACCGGTGAGCATTTTGGTATACAGCCATAAAGGTAAGGATAGATGACTAGCACTAGCACCCTGCTGGCTGCTGGCCAATGTAGGCCTGACTTTGTTTACAAAAGTTAAGTGGTATGAAAATATTATAAAACATAAGATTGTACGCTAGAGCAGAACTGGGTAGCAGTCCCGGTTGGAAAACCTCGTGTAATCCCGATTTCCCAACCGGGACTGCCCATCCGGAACTAAAGGCCCACCCTTTAGTCCCGGGCCTGCGAACCGGGATTGGATGGGAGACATTTAGTCCCGGTTCTTATACCAACCGGGGCTAAAGGACTGCCCATCCGGAACTAAAGGACCACCCTTTAGTCCCGGGCCTGCGAACCGGGATTGGATGGGAGACATTTAGTCCCGGTTCTTATACCAACCGGGGCTAAAGGAGCCTCCAGGCCGAGCCCGAGAGCGGGCACCTCCAGTCCCAGTTGGTATAACTAATCGAGACTAAATATTACTTTTTTTGTTTTATTTTTTCTTTTGCAGTTTATTTCCATTCAATTTGTTTTCATTTCAAATAGCTTTCGTACATGTATTATATATGCTATATTATTGTACGTCATCCAAAAATAAGAACGAAACTAATGAAGTAAGAGCTTATATATTACAATGATTATCCCCATTCATCAAGTTCATACGAACCATAGTAATTTTAAAACAAGTCATTATAAACTAGCTAGAGATGTCAAATACACCCCAAAGTTCAACTACACACCAAGTTCATGCAAGCGCAAGTAGATCACCCCAAGTTTGACTACGTTGTATTATCAACTCGGTGAAGTGTAGATCGCCGATGTGGTATGCACAAATGTCATTGACGTAATCCAAGGCATTAAATAATGCACTCTCCCTTGCTTCAAAAGTATGAGCACATGGTCTACTCACGACGGTTAGCGGTGGTTGAGAAGTCGGCGGGTCAAATGATCTCCTCTTAGTCGCAAGCAGCTTCTCCTAAAATCCTTCTGTAGTGAGTGTTGGTCATTCATAGGCATATTTCCATTCATAACGCAATACATACATTGTTTGATTAAGAATGACTTCAAAGCTGCAACCTGCATAGGTTAAGTCATAGTCCTCAACCTGTAATTAAGTGTTGGCAGAAAATATGAATATAAGAACCAAGCTTTCCAATAACAACAAATCTAGATGCAAGCTATGAGTTCGACTTCGACTTACCACGTCATTCCGGTTATTTTGAGCCATCCTTACACAAAAGCCCGCAATATCATGATAAGAGTCCGCATCAATAGCTTGTATCGTCATGGAGAAATAAGTAGGCAGGTTGTACCCAATATTCGCAAGCTTATTTACACATGCTAAGGCACCATATTTTTGTGAATAGCATTATCAGGTGCCTTTCTTCCCACCTCTGAGATCTATACAACACCTCTACCCCCTCTTAGTGGCGATGGAAAAGCCAATTCAACATTGCATCAATCGACCATTATCTACCTCAAAGCATTCAACATCCATTGCCTCAACCCTGAAATTCGAGAGTGTCTCTTCAAGCCAAATGAATGGGTCAATTACCTACGGTACATTTAAGAAACACATATATATACATATCAAAAAATTATATTGTGTACAAGCATATGTAAAACTTATTAATTTATTGAAAACATATATCGTTGCTTACTATGCTAGAATGATTGAACAATACATTCGGCAACATTGGTTGGAATTCACGAGTAATTATATAGCCCCAACCTAGGATAATTGGTTCAGGGAGACGTCTAACCATCTCTTCTCACTAAATATATCAAAATTCATATCATTGGAGTCAATATATGAATTCATACACCAAAATTCATATATATCACTGATGTCAAAACTTTTCATATACCAACATATCAGGCACTAAAGTCTATATATCAAAATTAAAGTCTATATATCAAAATTCATATATGTAAACCCTATATATCAAAATTCATATAACTGGACCCTATGTATGTACACAATGCATGCATATCATATATATACAATATATAACACTAAACATGCATATCATATATATAACACTAAAGTCAATATATCAAAATTCATATATATCACTGAAGTCAATTTTTTTCATATACCAAAATGCATATCACTAAAGTCTATATATCAAAATTCACATCTATAAACCCCTATATATAAAAATTCATTTAACTGGACCCTATATATATACCAGATGCATATCATATATATACGATATATCACACTAAAGTCTATATATCAAAATAAATCATAAAGCAAATACAAGTCAAATCGAATAGAAATATAGTTAGCCAATTAGCTTAAGTTAGGGGTGAGTGCCCGGTTTCACACAGCACGAAGGGATGAGAAGGGGATGGCAACGAGTATTGCCACCTAGTGGCAGATGAAGGTCGAGGCCGAGGCTGAAGACGAAGGCGTCGGTGGAGACGATGTCGAGGCCAGAGGCGAAGGCACTAGCGGAGATGACGGCGAGGCTAGAGACACGAAGGCACTGGCCGGAGACAAGGAGGGTGATGGAGCCACCGCGCGCACCGGAGAGGAGGATGAGGGTGCCGCCACGCGCGCACTACGAGGATGAGGTGGAGGGCGGCCGGATCGAGTCGAGAGCGAGGGAACTGCCACACGCGTCGAAGTCGAGGATGAGGGCGAGGCCGACCGGCCGCCGGAGGACAAGGACGAGGGCAGCGCCGCACGTGCCGGGGAGATGAGGATGAGGGCCCACCGCACAAGCCAGAGAAGAAGGCGAGCCGTGCGTGCCGGAGCTGAGGACGAGGGTGAGGCCGGCCGGCCACCGGAGGACAAGGACGAGGGTGCCGCCGCGCGCATCAGGGAGACAAGGACGAGGGCCCACCGTGCGAGCCGGAGAAGAGGGTGAGCCACACACACGCGCCGGAGCCGAGGACGAGGGCGACACTGGTCGGCCTATGGAGGACGAGGAGAGGGCGCCACCGCGCGCTAAAGCTGAGGATGAGGACGAGGGCCTGCTGAAAGGTCCTTGTTTGGTTTTGGTAATTGAGTGACAACCTAGGTGGACTAATTATGTTTAATGTGAGATACACAGGTGATTAGTCCACATGTACATATGTGTGAGCAACATATGCCATAGAGGTGAAAATGGCTCGAAGATGTTGCAAATCTCACATATGTGTTGAAAGAGTTCATTGCATATGAGACATGACATGGAGTCATGTGATCAAGGTGGAAAAGATCAAAACATGACTTGGCTCAACGGACTGGTTGCAAGTGTGAAGGGCAAGTTGAGTGATGACTTGGCGCCGATGGACCGAAGCAACAGTGAAGAGCAAGTGCGGTCAAGATCGATGAACCAATACGGTCACATGATAATTTGAAGTGGATCATATCATTTGTGATTGGTTGGTGCATGTGTTGCATCGACATTGGAGGAGATGGAATGGAATGGAATGCGCAAGACAAAGGTATAACCTAGGGCATTTCATTTCACCGGTCAAAGGCTGTATAGAGAAGTGCATGACCAGATTTAGGATAAATGGTTGTACTATTAAGAGGGGCAAACTTGTTTGTATATCGGTCATCTAGTGCCGCTTGAGTGATCTAACTTTGCATACATGTTAGGATTGAGTGGCATGGTGAAAGAAGTGACTAACCCTTTAGGAAATGTTTGTGAAAAGCTAACACATGTGCACAAGTTGGTAAACACTTGGTGGTGTTAGCATATTTGCAAAGGTGAAGAAGTTGGTGAAGGAGTAGAGGCGAAACCAGGCTTGGGGTGCTGCCTGGGTGGCACCGCCACCCCTAGGGCGGTGCCCACATGGAGGCCGAGAGGGAGGAGTTGGCTAGTGCCCTAGGTGGGGCACCACCACTGCCTGTCCGATGGCACAACCACCCCTAGGGCAGTGCCCACCAAACCAAGGCCGAGAGCAACAGTTGGTGGCTTGGTCACCACCATGTCCGGCGTGCACCGCCGTGTGGAGGGCAGTGGCACCGCCAGGGGCTGTCCTGTGATCGCCCCTCTTCGGCAGAGAGCAAGGGAAGGTGAGGGGGTCACCGCCATGGTGACGGCGGTGCACCGCCCTAAAATTCCAGTGGCTGGGGTTCTCGGGTAGATGATCGGGTGGCCACCGCCACTTGTCTGGTGACCACCTAAACTGTCAACTAGCCGTTGAAATTCGACCATTGGCGGTGCCCTCGCAGAAACCAGCAGCTTTGCTCCAACAGCTTTATTTGGCTTGGGGGCTATAAATAGAGGTGGAGCTCAGACTTAGGCTGGTTGCTGAGCACCCTTAAGCCTTGGTGGCTTGTGTAGGTGTGCTTGGATGCCCTCTAACTCACTTGTGTTTGCAAGAGTATGATCCGATTGCGAGTGAGTGTGATTCTAGTACGTTGCATCGTGAGGTTGCATCGAGTGACACTAGGTGATCGAGTTGTAAGTCGGTGGTGCTTGTTACTCTTGGTGGTTGCCACCTCCTAGACGGCTTGGTGGCTTGTGACTCCGTTGAAGCACGCGAGAAGATTGTGCGATGCTCTAGAGGAGGATTTGTGAGGGGGGATTGTGCTCACCCCGCGGGGATCGCGAAGAGCAACTCTAGTTGAGCGTGTCATTGAGATACACTCACTTTCGGGGTAGGTTCTTCTGGTGCACGACGTGCGGGCTTGGCGAGTAATGCCAATTAGCCATCGAACCACCAAGTGAGCGGTCGAAACAACGAGGACTAGCATGTTGGCAAACACATGAACCTCAGGATAAAAATCACCATTTTATCCTTGTCTTCTCGTTAGTTTGCATCCCCATACACAAGCTTGTATTTACTTTCATGTATATTTTGCTTGGGTAGTTGCCCCTGTAATTAGTTAGCTTGTGTAGCTTGCTATGTATCTTCTTGCTTATGTAGCATAGAAGTAGCTTCCTTGCGTGACTAATTTGGTTCGAGTAACCTTGTTAGTCACATTGCTTAGTTTGTGTAGCTAAGTAATTTACTCTCTCTAATTTGGCATTAGTTGCCTTGTTATTGAGCATTGCTAGTGAGCTTAGGCTTTGTGCGCTTTGCATCACTAGATTGTGTAGGTGCTCCCGGTTTACTTGAAGTACTAGTAGCATAGGTTTGTGTGACCTTACAAGCTAGAATTGGATAGGTGAGTACTAGCTAGCCCGGCACCTTTGTTGCCTCTCTAGGATCTTAATAAGGTGCTTGTGAACTTAGATAGATGTGTGTAGTCTTTGCTAGACTGATAGTTTTAATTCCGTATTTGTTTTGGTTAGCCGGTGCAATTAAGTTTTAGAAAAGACTATTCACCCCCCTCTAGTCCGCCCTCTTGACCCTACACCCGCCGCGTGAGCCGGAGAAGAGGGTGAGGTCGGACGGGCGGCGCACGACAGGGGTGGCGGTGCGGCGGAGTGATGGATCCAGCGCTTGAAAGGAGAAAGAAGAAGAGAAGACATGAGTATATATAGAGTTGGCACCCTTTAGTCCCGGGATAGGCCAACAACAGGGACTAAAAGGTCTTTAGTCCATACTATTGATGGGTCTGGGTGATGCGGAACGGCCCTATCTAGCGATGGCGCGAATGAAAGATCGTCGGGGTGGAAACCTAGTTCCTGTGGCTGGGAAAGTCCGCCGCCATTCATCGTTACTATAAAAACTGAAAAAACATCCCAATAAATATAGAACCCCATATAAATATACCATGCAACAATATATATTAGAGAAACATATAAAAAACAAATCATCAAGATATATATATATATATATATATATATATGCATGCCAAGTAAACTTAAACATTTTGCACATAATTTTTTAACGATTATTAACTCTCGTCAAGAGATAATGTTGCTAACAAAGATCTGGAAAACTATAAATATTTAAAGTTATGTAGAAATGATGTATAAATAAAAATAAAATCCATCATTATTATTCCTAATAAAAAAACCACATATTTCTATGCTTATTACTAAACCATGAAATGATCTACATAATTAGCAATGAAAGATTAGAAGATGAAGTTGCTAACCTTTAGAAGATTGAAGATGAAGCCGGCGGCTGAGAGCAAGAACTTGCTCCCCCCAAGCAAGAACATGGATGAACACACGTGCATAAACAAAAACCAAAGATTTGACCGCCTGTGTCTCGGGCTGGGGGACAGTGGAAGGGTATATATAGGTGGGGACCT
Organism: Saccharum spontaneum; assembly: GCA_022457205.1. Taxonomy (NCBI): domain Eukaryota; kingdom Viridiplantae; phylum Streptophyta; class Magnoliopsida; order Poales; family Poaceae; genus Saccharum; species Saccharum spontaneum. The sequence goes on along the minus strand of CM039591.1, from coordinate 13,565,368 downwards.
TTAGTTCCGGTTGGTGAAGCCTACCGGAACTAAAGGATCAACCTCTTGTCCCGGTTGAAGCCAAAACCCGGGACAAAAGGCCAGTGGGACCTTTGGTCCCGGTTGGTGGTTCCAACCGGGATTGAAAGGTGACCTTTAGTCCCGGTTTGAACCGACCGGGACTAGAGGTCCCTGCTGCAAAAGCCTGTTGCACTATCCGTTGGGCAGAGGATTTTAGTCCCAGTTGGTGGTTCCAACCGGGACTAAATCTCCTATTACTCACAGGCCAAATTCTGGCCGGAACTAAAGCAAAAAACCGAAAGTTTGTTCTCTACTAGTGGTATATAACGAATAGTCATGATTTTTTCTAGATTCTTGGAAATTATATATCTTGAAGGCATATACAATTTCCTAAGAGAACTAAAAGTTGTTAACTTTGATGAATTTTAGTTCCAAATCTGTAAGGGTTTTAATCTGAGCACAAAATAATTAGAGAAGAAAATAATGGTAACCATTGCCACTAGAGAAATTAGAGAATAAAATGAAAACAAAAACATAAGTTTTCAATATAAAGTTGCAAGACTAAAACATGGCTTTTGGAGATGCCACCTTTTATTTTAAGAAGTGGTTCAAGAGGGCATCCACTTCTAAAATATCCCAGGGAGCGAGCTAAAAGCCATGGCTGTCTCTGCGAATCGAATTCTAGAGACAATTGGTTTAAGATCACCGTCTTAAGAAATAAGCAGAGATGGTCGTTTTAAGCAACCAAGTCTAAGATATAATTTTCAGAAGTCTTTCTCTTCAATATTTCCAGAGACAGCTCTCTCAAACTGCCCACATCCGATCCGAAAATCAACTTCTAGATACAGTCGGCTTAAGTAGATTGCTTTTCAAATCATTTTTAAAGGTGGTTGCTTTCTCGTCTCTAAGGACCACTCGTTTGCAAAGGGCCTTTGGCTAGAGAACCATCTTAAAAAATAAGAGGGAATTCCCTCAGTGTCATTGGAAATTTCACCTTTTCTCTCACCGCCATCGAAATTTTTGAACTTCCCTCACTGCCATCGGTATAATTCAGACTTCCATCATTGCCATTTCAGTCAAAATCCATTAAGTTTGCTGTTAAGTTGATCTAAAAATGAGCATTTTGCCCCTTCTAAGCAAATGATGTGAAAATTAGGAAAAAAGCTCAAAACTATAAATTTGTAGATCCCATCAAGAGCCATAACTTTCATATAAAAAGTATCTCCATTTCACAACATATAAGAAAGATATGATTTTTCTGAGGCGACAAGCATGGGTACGCGATTAATATACTACTGAAATGTTGTTTAATTTTTTGAGCATTTTAACAATTTCAAATGAAAAAACTCAAAACTAGAAAGTTGTAGATCTCATCGAGAGCTATAATTTTCATATAAAAATCATCTTCATCCGAGATCATGTTGAAAAGATATGGTTTTTTTCCTAATTTTCACATCATTTGCTTGGGAGAGGCAAAATGGTCATTTCCAGATCGACTTAACGGCAAATTTAATAGATTTTGACAGAAATGGCAATGAGGGAAGTGTGAATTATTCTAATGGAAGTGAGGGAAGTTTGAAAATTTCGCTAGCAGTGAGAGAAGAGGTAAAAATTTCCAATGGCACTGAGGGAATTGACTCAAAAAATAACCTACCCAAAAAGGACTTTGGTAGTAGTTTTATTTAGTTTCTATGGTGCAGAGTACATTAGACACGCATGATGAAGGGCGAATGGAGGGGATTTGTACACATTTGGATTAAGAGGAACTAGACCATCAATCCATGCTCAAACAATGCTGAGAATTTAAGAATTACAGGTTTCGTTGATGATTTAGTTATGTACAACTAATGAAATCAACTATCTTTACTCTCCTTATTCAGTTCCTAACACAATATCTGTTGTCCTCGACTGAAGTCTCAGACGGTTCACAAGATAAGTTAGGAAAAATTCCTAGATATTGGCAAGATAGTTTAGGAAATCAATGAGAGAAAGTGTCGAAATGGTGCTGGCCCCAACAATAACCATTTTGGTCATCTACAATCTTAATTACCCGATAATGTGTTATCATCTTTTGCATTGCACCTTTGTGGGTCTTCGGTATACGTACTAAAGTAAAAATCTAAGATTTAGTTATATCTATTCTTATCTTTTTGTGACCTCATAAATTTGTATTTTGGTTTTTTACTTTTGATCTTATTAGTTGTACCAATTTTTTATCCACGTGATAAGTTTAAATTCTAGTGCTTATTATAACTTTATTCAAAATTTCCCTTTTATATTTTAATAAAAAGTAGATTTTAGGTCTAGGCTACACTCTTAGTTATTTTACATTGGCATAAACAGTCATTTTTAGCCTACACATGGAACACAAGATGTTGAATTTACTTAATATATTGAAGAATTATCATGCAGTGGTATTGTTTATAGAAACATAGGGAGTTTTAAATTAAATTAGCAGTATTGATATATCATGAGGCTTTAGTTAAAGTGTATAAACTCATGTTAAGTAAAAACTTACAAAATTGATTGTCAATAAGTAATAATCTTATCTTATCTTATCTTATAAAGCAAAACCCCACTAGTTATTTATCTTAACATGCAAGCTGTTCAACTAGGCAATGCGCTATCACATACAATTAAAATTCGCTAAGCAAAACCCCACTAGCTATTTATCTCAATAGGCAAGCTATGCAACTAGGCAATGAACTATTACATAAAATTAAAATCCACTAGCACATGCAACTGTAATGTCCACGTCATCAAGACACATAAGCATTTTGTGGTCCATGTCATCATACCACGCAATCCAATAACCCGCAATTCACGTAGCAACGTGCAGGGTATGCTTCTAGTATAATTTAAAGTGAAGTATCAATGTCACATGGTTTAATAAGGGGGCACTTTCTCCATGATTGATATACCATTCAAAGAAATACTATGTTAATTATGCATATGTTGTTGGTCTAGATAGTGGCACAAAGCATTTATTATGCTTAGTTTAATTTAAAAGTGAAGGAAGGTGTGCTGCTTGGACATAGATTTGAAGGATTATTTTATTCTTATAACAAATTAAAGGGATTAGTTTATATCATAGTTCATAATGATAAATGCGGGTAATTTAAAATTAAAATAATGGCTTAATTATTGCAATATCTTTTGTAATGGTATATTTGGTTATTTAGGTGCAAACTTAGGGGGTATTTGCATGATGGCAAAGGTGGGTAATTTAGATTCAAATTTAGAGGGCTACTGTGTGTATTGTTATAATGATAAAGATGAGTAATTATTTAAAAAAACAGAACATATGTGTTTTTAAATTACGGGGTAAGGTATTTAGTAATAGCATCCTCCCGAAGTTATAAACATGGTATTTAGCAATATTTGTTTGTGTGCATAGTTGGTTAAGAATTTTGGTATGGTTTTAAATAATAGCTAGTAATTAGTGGTTGATGTGTGGGACTTCGGTGGTTAACATTGAAGGCACGAGAAGGTTTATCCCAATCCGGCTTCGAAGCCCTATGTCCAGCAAAGAATTCTTCGTATTAGAATGTTCAAAATGACTTCTTACAACGAGAGAGATAGAGAAGGATAGCGTTCGGCTAGTTCTGATCTAGGGTTTTAGAATGAGGTTGACCCCCCCTCTAAAGGTTCCCTTGCTTGTCCTTATGTCTCCGAAAGACAAGGGGCATACAAAGTTTGGGTTTTTTCTAGTTTCCTTGATATCCAAGGAAACGCTAAGGCTTCTTCATCTTCGTCTTTGAGCCATTGGAGGCATTGCCGCTCCCGGCGTGGTCGTGGACAACAATGTAGAAATTGTTCATGGCAACTTTTGTTGATGGTAGTGGCAGGCCTTGGCAGACTAGGAGCTCATCGTTCCGCCCGTCCCTGGTTCTCCCACCCTCTAGCATCCTTTGCACGCCAAGGGAGGAGAGGCCTGGAGGGCTGACGCATGGGTCCAATGCGCCCCTTGTGTTGCGTCACGCCCCGAGTGTGACTCCTCACCAAAATAGGTAGGCAACTCCACGCTAAGGTGGAGAAAACAATGCCCTGATAGAGCTAAATGCATTGTGTCTCTGTTCAGGTGTCAGACTCCTGTTGTGTGGCAGGGTCCTATTGAGAGTTGTGGGGCATCTGCCTAGGCCAATCCACTTAGTCCCGTTCAGTCGGGCAAGACCCTCGGGCGATGGGGGCCTAGGCTATCCTAGGCTTTAGTCACATTCTCGAGCTGACTTCGCTCGGTAGAGGCCTTGGGCGAGGGAGGCTCGGGCCTCGTGGGATCTAGTCAGTATGATGTGGGGGCACGCGAGCGCACCCGCTGGTTGTAGTCTCCGAGCCCCTGACCAATTAGGACAATCGGTTAGGGGGTTAATTATGCTTTTTTGTTGCTAATCAAGGGATTTACATAGCCCCGGTGTTAGATATTCATCAAGATGACTTGTACGTTAATAGATTAAAGATTAAAGTATTGCACATAATAGATCTGGTGTAGACAATTTTTGTAATTAATAAGGGGTGACATGAATAGCTTGTATGAAAGGATTTTAAGTTAGTGGGACACTTAGTGGGAAATGAATGAATGATGTGGACACCTTGTATGAAGAGATAGAACATCTAGAAGTATTAGCTTTATTAGAGTATATAGGTATAGATATAGGTTAAGATTCAAGACGTGTATTCAAGTGGTAATTATGGGTAGTTATCTACCAAATCCAGGAGGATGTTGAGAAATGTGATTTGTTGAGCACATTGATCTTTGTATGTTCCATCAAAATGATCTAGGAGGTTTTTTTTCTCTATATGCAGATGGTTACTCTATAAAATAAGATTATCCTAGAATTTTAGTTTTTATTTTATTTCACTCTATATCTGATGGTATTTATTTGGTATCATAAACATAGATACTTTTTTATCTATAATTGGTCAAACTTAAGGTAATAAAACATGACATTGTGCTAGAATTGCATTCTTTTGAGGATGAAGGTAGTACTAGCTTTATTAGATTATATAGGTATAGATATAGATTAAGATTCAAGACGTGTATCCAAGTGGTAATGGTGGGTAATTATCTACTAATTCCAGGAGGATGTTGAGAAATGTGATTTGTTGAGCACATGTTTGTATGCTCCATCAAAATGAACTAGGAGGAGGCTTTTTGCTCTGTATGGAGATGGTTACTCTAGAAAATAAGAATAATTATCCTAGAAATTTTAGCATTTGTTTTGTTTTATTTCTCCATTGCCCTCCCTTAATAATGCTCTCACTCTCACAAAATGAATGTGTTCCTTAGTGTAGTAGAAATGGAGAAGAGAATAAGATCATTTCGGCTACTGTGTTTTTTAATCCTTGTGCAGGGATCTAAAAGCATCCTGCATTTTCAATTGTCTTCTGTAGGGGCCTAGACCACATTTACAATATATAACAAAGAGATACTTAACTGCCATGTGCGGCATGCCCAGCTACCTCGCCGGCCGGACATAGTATGAGCAAGGAGGGTTCGCCACAGATGGCGAAGGCAGCGACGGTTCTGAGCTCATTCGCGTCGCTGTTCATGCACGCAGACGCGGTGGACGTGGAGCTGATGGCGCTGGGCCTGGTGGGCGCCATCGGCGACGGCATGTCGACGCCGGTGATGCTAACCATCATGAGCCACGTCTACAACGATGCAGGCAGCGGCCCTGATCGCCTCCAGCAGTTCAGCTCCAAGATGAACCAGGTACACCGCAGATTCCATCTCTAACTTGAACCTGATGAACTACATGCATCAGGTCTATACGTACGTACGCAAATGTTACATGAACAACAACACTGACGCGTCCACTGGGTCTTGTATGATCAGAACGTGAGGAATACCCTCTTCCTGGCTGCCGCATGCTTTGTCATGGCGTTCCTAGGTGAGAGCACACTGCATGCCAATGCCCCGGCCGGCGCCTCTCTGACACCACCGTGGATTTTTTTCCCCCGTTCGAGCAGAGGGGTACTGCTGGACGCGGACGGCGGAACGGCAGGCGTCGCGGATGCGGCTGCTTTACCTGCGCGCGGTGCTCCGGCAGGACGTGGAGTACTTCGACCTCAAGACCGGCTCCACGTCGTCGGAGGTGATCACCAGCGTCTCCAACGACAGCCTCGTGGTGCAGGACGTGCTGAGCGAGAAGCTGCCCAACTTCGTGGTGAGCGTCACCACGTTCGTGGCGAGCTACGCCGTCGGGTTCGCGCTGCAGTGGCGGCTCACGCTGGTGGCGCTGCCGTCCGTGCTGCTGCTCGTCATCCCCAGCTTGCTCTACAGCCGAGTCCAGATCGGCCTGGCGCGCCAGATCAGGGAGCAGTACAGGCGCCCAGGCGCCATCGCCGAGCAGGCGATCTCGTCGGTGCTGTTGGAACCGATCTCCGGCGAGGAGCTCGGCACGGCGCGGCACCGGCCGGTGGTGACTGCGGCGACTAAGATCCTAACAGTGGCGAGAGCACAAGAGTTCACGCAAGAGAGGAAGTGTTTTACTGCGAATGGCGCAGCTCGATCTGGATGCATTCACTGATACTTAACCGGGCTGTGATCCGAGAGTCCCGCCACGACTCGATGCTGCACGGTGCACCGTCATTTGCGGTACCCGTGCGACATGCACGGCGATCCAGCCATGGCGGAGACCCAGCCCAACCTGAACGCGGTCAAGACGCAAACGTGCAGTCTCCGTTCCGCCCTGATTCTACGCGATTACAAAAGATGTTCAAACACAAAATGAACTACCTAATGCACCTAAACATGACTGACACGATTACAGTTGGCTCAACATTTCACCCCCTTAATCGTGACACACATCCCTGACTCCCAATTGCTGACGCATCTCAACAAACTTAATTCTCCCAAGTGGCTTCGTCAAGATGTCTGCAAGCTGCCGGTCAGTGCTGATGTGATCAACTTCTGCTATGCCATTTGTCACACACTCCCTGATAAAATGGTAACGAGTGTCAATGTGCTTGCTCCTTTCATGATAAACTGGGTTCTTGCTCAGTTCTATAGCAGACTTGCTATCCATGAGAAGTCTGAACCTCCTCAGTTTTTCACCAGTCAAATCTGCAATCAACCTACTTAGCCATACTCCCTGACAAGCTGCTGAAGCTGCTGCTATGTACTCAGCTTCACAGCTTGAGAGTGACACCACTCTTTGCTTCTGTGAGCTCCAGGTGACCACATTTCCATTCAGGAAGAACACCACACCAGAGGTGCTTTTTCTTTTCTCCAGATCACCGGCATGGTCGCTGTCAGAGTAGCCCAACAGCCTTAGGTTTGAAAATGCTCCACAAGTGTACCTGCATCCAGATATCTTATAATTCTCTTTAAGGCAGCCCAATGTTCAGCAGTAGGGCACTCCATGAATCTACTGACCATCCCTACTGAGTATGAGATGTCAGGTCTAGTATTCACTAGATACCTCAAACTGCCCACAACACTTCTGAACTTTGACTCATCTTTCACCATTTCAGGTTTCCCAGGGAACAATTTTAGATTTTGCTCCATTGGTGTATCCACTGGATTACACCCTGTCATGCCACATTGTTCAACAATCTTTGATGCATATGCTCTTTGACAGATGGTTATGTCACCAGGCCTTTGCTTCACCTCCATTCCCAGATAGTAACTCAATAACCCTAAGTCACTCATGCTGAAAGTTCTGCTCATCTGCTGCTTGAACTGATTAATCTTGTTCTTATCAGGTCCACAGATGATGATATCATCAACATACACACCCAAGAGTAGCAGTGTGTCACCACTCCCTTTCTTGTACACTGCATGTTCTTCTATGCTTCTACAGAACCCCAACTTGATTAACTCTTGATCCAACCTAGCATTCCACGCCTTAGGAGCCTGTTTCAGTCCATAAAGGGCTTTTTTCAGTTTCAGTACTTTGCCAGGATGTTTAGAGCTCTGAAAACCTGGAGGCTGTTGCACATAAACTTCCTCCTGCAGCTCACCATTTAGGAAAGCAGATTTCACATCCATGTGATGCACCTCCCACTTCCCATTGGCAGCCAATGCAAGCATCAACCTCACTGTCTCCAATCTAGCTACAGGAGCAAATACCTCTTCATAGTCCACCCCATACTTTTGAGCATATCCTTTTGCAACAAGTCTTGCCTTGTGCTTGACAATGTTCCCCTCAGGATCCCTCTTCACTTTGTAGACCCATTTCAAACCTATTGCCTTGTGACCTTTAGGAAGATCAGCATAACCCCAAGTGTTATTCTCATGTATTGATTGCAGTTCACTGTTCATAGCATCCACCCAACATTTTTGTTCTAGAGCATCATCAACTCCACTTGGTTCATCTGCAGCAAGTAGGCACACACCACTATATTCAAAATCCTGCATTTCATCAGTAGAGTCCAACAGATCATTCAGAGTTCTGAATCTGAGAGGCCCTCCAAAGGTTTCTTCAGTATTCTGACTTGGTGGTGTTGCAAAAATAGTGGCTTGATCAGCATTTGAACCTGGAGTAATAGGAGAGTTAGGTGCTTGAAAATCATCAGCAACACCCCCCTGATCTGCAGACTGCCCACTACCTGGACCTGCATTTGGGCTGACAACATTGTCTGCATTTTCTGCTATTGTCGGATTTTGGTCAGTTTCATCATAGTGCACTATAAAAGTGCCTGTCACCTGCTGATCTGTGCTGCACCCCGTGTTGTCCCAGTTCCATGGTACATTCTCCTCAAATATAACATCCCTACTTACCACCAGCTTGTTGGTAGTGGGATCATACAATCTGTATCCTTTAGTGCCTGACTCATAGCCAATGAAGGCCATCTTTCGTGATCTGTCAGACAGCTTGTGCAAACCAGGTCCAACCAATTTCACATGTGCCACACAACCAAAAATTTTTAGGTGATTGACTTTGGGTTTCTTGCCATGCCAAGATTCAAAAGGAGTCACATTGTTCAAGGCCTTAGTGGGTGACCTGTTCAACAGATAAACTGCGGTTCTCACTGCCTCCCCCCAGAAAACTGATGGGACATTCATGGTTTTTAACAGACACCTTGCCATCTCTACAACAGATTGATTCCTTCTCTCTACCACTCCATTTTGTTGTGGAGTATATGGTGTGGTAGTGTAGTGTTTGATGCCTCCTTGATTGCAGAAAATTGTGAACAGATTGGAATTGAACTCTCCCCCCCTATCTGTTCTCAGTGCTTTGAGTTTGCCACCAGACTCATTTTCAGCTCTAGCCATAATTCTCTTGAAACTGTCTAGTGCTTGATCTTTGGTTTTGAGCATATCAACCCACATGTACCTAGAGTGATAATCCACTACAAGTAGAAAATATGAAGCACCCCCTATACTACTAGGTGTGATCTGCCCACAGAGGTCTGCATGTACTAACTCAAGACCATGATCTGCTCTGAAACTTGACATTTGTGGGAATGGTTTTCTATGTTGTTTTCCCAGGACACACCCATCACAAACTCTTTCTACCCTTTTGACATTTGGCAAACCATCTACCATTGACTTGGCACTAAGATTATTCAGTGATCTGAAATTAATGTGTCCAAACCTAGCATGCCAGCGCCAAGACTCATCTTCAGATTGTGCAAGCAAGCATACTGGTGGTGTCAGCCCAAATTTTGCCAAGTATAATCTGTTGCCAACTCTAGGTGCAGAAATTAACAGTGTTCTTTCCTGATCATAAACACACAACCTCCCATTTTCTCCCACATATCTAAAACCCTTTTCTTCTAACTGCCCCAAACTCACTATGTTACTCCTCAATTCAGGTATGTAGTAAACATCAGTAAGTACTTTATGACCTTGACTGCGATCTTGCATCACAACTGAGCCCATACCTTGGATCTTGACACTGGAGCCGTCACCGAAACGCACTGTCCCGCAGACTGTCTCGTCGAGCTGTGACAGCGTCGACCTTGCGCCGGTCATGTGGTTGCTGGCGCCTGTGTCTAGTACCCACACATCGTCAGGTACGTTCACCGGCACTACTTTCTCTGTTAGGTGGATGATCTGGTGCTGCCCGTGCACGACGTCGCACGTTGCTAGCATCAGTGCGCCGCCTGGCATGTCAGCGCCGCCGACCACCACGTTCGCCTCCGGTGCACGCCCTTCCTTCTTTTTCTCCTTCTTTGGGCGCTTGCAGTCCTCTGCCCAGTGGCCATAGATGCCACAGTTGCGGCACCGCCCCTTCCTCCTCGGCGTGCCCTCGGAGGTCAATTTGACCGTGCCCGAGGCACCACCGTCGGAGCGCGCCACCGCCTTGCCCTTCGACGAACTGCTACCAGCGCCGCCACCACTTCCACCCGGCTTGGCCCCGGGTTGGAAACGGTGCTTGTGCTTCTCTAGCCAATCCTCCTCGGCGAGCAGGAGCCGTCCCGCCTTGTCGACGATTTGATCGACTTTGTCGTCGAACCGATCTTCCGCCGCGCGCAGACGCCCCACCAACTCGTCCACTGTCAGCGTCTTGAGATCACAGAACATCTCGATGGAGACGACCACTTGTGTGAACCTGGCAGGAACGACGCGCAAGAATTTTTTTACAACGCGCACATCGTCCATGGTCTCACCAAGGGTTTTGAGATTTCCGGCGAGGTTTGTGATCCTCATGCCGAAATCCTCAATCGACTCCCCATCTTTGAACGTGATGTTCTCAAATTCCCTCAAGAGCCTCTGAGCATTGACTTCCTTGACATGATCGGCACCCAACCGCATCACCTTCACAGCCTCCCACGCCTCCTTCACGGTCTTGTGCCTCCCAAGTGACTGCCACATCTCCTTCGGCACCGAGCGCAGCAGCGAGCTCATAGCCTGGCGATCTTGCGAGCGCTTCGGGTTGGTACCTGGGTCGATCACCTCCCAGATCTCCAAGGCCTCGAAATTGCACTGCATTAGCATCGCCCACTCGGAGTAGTTGTCACGGGACAGCATTGGCCACATGAGAGTGCTCTCCTTGACGCCGGGAACGCCGTGCACACTTGTCCGTGCGTCTTCCATCTTGTCCACCGGTGACCGGCGAGGAACGACGCGAACTTTCTTCGGTGGCGACGACGGTGGGCTCACGGAGCCGCTATAGAACATACACTGCGCTCTGATACCAGAGTGTTGGAACCGATCTCCGGCGAGGAGCTCGGCACGGCGCGGCACCGGCCGGTGGTGACCGCGGCGACTAAGATCCTAACAGTGGCGAGAGCACAAGAGTTCACGCAAGAGAGGAAGTGTTTTACTGCGAATGGCGCAGCTCGATCTGGATGCATTCACTGATACTTAACCGGGCTGTGATCCGAGAGTCCCGCCACGACTCGATGCTGCACGGTGCACCGTCATTTGCGGTACCCGTGCGACATGCACGGCGATCCAGCCATGGCGGAGACCCAGCCCAACCTGAACGCGGTCAAGACGCAAACGTGCAGTCTCCGTTCCACCCTGATTCTACGCGATTACAAAAGATGTTCAAACACAAAATGAACTACCTAATGCACCTAAACATGACTGACACGATTACAGTTGGCTCAACAGGTGCGCACCGTGTACTCGTTCGTCGCGGAGAGGAGCACCACGGCGCGGTTCTCGGCCGCGCTGGAGGAGCTGGTCCGGCTCGGTCTCAAGCAGGGACTCGCCAAGGGCGTCGCCGTCGGCAGCAATGGCATCACCTACGCCATCTTCGCCTTCAACATTTGGTACGGCAGCCGGCTTGTCATGCACCACGGCTACAGGGGCGGCACCGTCTACATCGTCGCCCTCGTCATTGTACACGGAGGCGTGTATGTAACAGTACTACTAGCTAATTAACTGCAACTGTGTCTGTGCGTGATTCACCGTAAATTCTGTTCGATAAAACACCATTAACGAACGAATTGAACCGTGCAGAGCGCTGGGGTCGGCGTTGTCGAACATCAAGTACTTGTCGGAGGCAAGCACGGCGGCGGAGAGGATCAAGGAGCTGATCAGGCGAGTGCCCAAGATAGACTCGGAGAGTGCCGCCGGCGACGTGCTGGACAACGTCATCGGCGAGGTGGACTTCAGGAACCTGGATTTCTGCTACCCGTCTCGGCCCAAGAGCCCCATCTTCGTCAACTTTAGCCTGCACGTGCCGGCCGGGCGCTCGGTGGCGCTGGTGGGCGCCAGTGGGTCAGGCAAGTCGACGGTGATCGCGCTCCTGGAGCGCTTCTACGACCCGTCGGCCGGAGAGGTGACACTGGACGGCGTCGACATCCGGCGGCTGCGGCTCAAGTGGCTGCGGGCACAGATGGGGCTCGTCAGCCAGGAGCCTGCGCTGTTCGCGACGTCGATCAGGGAGAACATACTGTTAGGCAAGGAGGACGCCACGGAGGAGGAGATCATAGCTGCGGCGATGGCGGCGGACGCCCACAGCTTCATCTCGCAGTTGCCGCAGGGCTACGACACGCAGGTGCGTAGCATCTTCTCCTTGCACTAGCACTTTCTGAAGAGAAATGCTAAACAAGACTCAGGTTGTTAGGCCGGTGACGCGTGATTTTTTGTCCGCCGGATCTGGCACACGCTGATCTCGGCCTGTTGACCACTTGGCCTGTTCATGGTCCGATTTATCCGGTTTTTGGGTAAAAGTAAAACCCAGCCCAGCCTGCAGGACTTATCTGCCAGCGGTTTCTAACCCACGGCGACCCCGCCGACCACGCGAGAGCGGCTTGGGCGTGCATCTGAAGGTGCGGTGGCCGGCGTTGGAGAGGAGTAAGGACCCTCTGCGCTTCGTTGGTGCACACAGGGTATGCCTTCCGTTGGTGCGCACGAGGTATGCTGGTGCCCCTCTGTCGGCGTCGTCGATGCACGGAAGAAGAGGCGCAACATGTCGATGCGGTGAAGGGAGCAGCTGTCATCGCCTGTCGATGCATTTGGCGTCAGCCACCGTGTATATGGACCACCAGAAACTCATCCAGCCGGCAGCAATCCACATGGCGGCCGAGGGCGGAGAGAGATGTGTTAAGAGGAAGAAGACGACCACGGTTTAACAGGTTGAGCGGTGTGGAACCGTCGCTAACCAACCCGTCCGGTTTCTCCAAACACGGTTTGCCATGGGCTGGTTTACGGGTTGGTCCGGGTTACAACCAGACCATATGTACCGGGCTTCGCTGATCTCCCTCTCTTCTCTATCTCCACCCTCTCCCTCTTTTCTTCTCCAAATCCGACGGCCTTAGAAGGTGCTGGGGGAGGCAGACAGGTCAGGCGGTGGGGACAATGGGAGGACGACATTAGGGTTCCAACGGCGGAGGAGGGGGCCGAGCCAGGTCGGGGAGGGGCGCTCATGGCCATGGCGGTGGCAGGAGGTAGGAGGGGAATATAGTTTTCCAGATGGGCCGCCCGGCACGGCACTAGCACGAGCACGCTTAGGCACGGCACGGCAAGGCACGGGCACGATCGGCACGGCAGCCCGTCATGCCGTGCCTGATAGTGCCACCGTGCCGAGTTGGCAGCCCAGGCACGGCACTATCAGGTCAGAAACGTGCCGTGCCATGCCGTTTGGCCCGGTGGCACTACAGTGCCCGTGCCAGCCCAGGCACTAAGGCAGAATCACAGTACCAGATTTAAAGTGCAAATACAAACTTCAAATAATCAAGATAAGTAACAAACTACCTAAGAAAATGACACAAGAGTTAACAAAATTATATAATTGGGACCTTAGTGCAATGGCTGCCTCATTAAAAACTTGCCTAGGTAAAACTCACCCTTGTGAGATAAAACCCCAGGCAAGAAAAGAGTACAGCCAAGGTCCATATAGTTCAATGTTCTTACATCACAGTTCAGTCTCACAGTCCATATAGTTCAATGTTCTTACATCACAATTCAGTCTCACCTCTCACAGTCCATATAGTTCTCATATTACAGCAAGTTCTAGCAAAATGTAATAACTAAAGTAGACTAATGCTTGAAAGCTTCAACCATCAAGCTTCAAGCTACTACTGTCCTTCAAGGTTCAAGCTCCTGCTGGCCAGCTACAAATGAAGAGTTAGCAATTTAGCATTATGCTTAGTAACTAGTTTGCAAAAGATGAGGAAGAGCATGTTAGGGATTTACCTTGGCGGCAGGAGCACTAGTCAAGCCAGAGATCTTCAAATTCTTCTTCAAGTTCCTTGTCCTCAACACTGTGTTGCAACCTTGCCTCCGCTAACTCCCAGTCCTTGATGCAGGTCAACCACTCCACCGTCTCCGCCTTCAGTCTCCTCCGCCACTCCTCAATGATCCTGCCAGTCATACTAAATGTAGATTCTGAAGATATAGTAGACACAGGAGTAGTTAAAACATCTTTAGCCATGATGGACAGCACTGGATATGTTAGTTTGTGCTCATGCCACCATCTCAATATGTCAAATGAATCATCTAACTGGCTAACAGTGTCACAGTCCAAGTATGAGACAAGTTCAGAAGCAACAGAAGCTGTAGAAGTAGCAGCATGCAGCAAAGCAGTAGCAGATGTATCTCTAGATAAGTTAAGAGTAGAATGAAGTATTGAAGTACTAGTATTACCCCCACCAAAAGAGTCAGAATATCATATATTTCATCCCAGGCAGACCTTTTCTTACCAGACAGATTTTGAGGGACAGTCCTCTTCAACCTAACAGCACCATACTTCTCCTCATACTTATTGTAAACATCAGTAAGCCTTGCTCTAGTGTCAACCTGGTAAGCACTATATTCTGTATTGGTAAGATTCCCCAGCTTCCTCAACACCTTAGAAAAACCTTTCATTTTAGCCCTAGGGTCCAAGATGAATGCAAAAGAGTACAGTAAAGGTATGTCTCTCTAGTATTTATTATACTTTTCTTGCATAGGTTGAACCACATCTCTCAAGTGAACATCATTAGCATAATCATTCAGGTGTATAGCTAACTTAATCAGGTAATGAAGCATAAGGGGAGAAGCTTGAGCTAGAGCAGATCCGAGCAGCATGGGATCAGCAGACCTGAAGAAGAAGAAGAACAAAGTGTTAGAAAATAGACAGAGAAGAAGAAGAAGTGAAGAATAGGGGCGGCTCGGAGCTTACCTGCTTCGTCGGAGCTCCGGCTCCGTCGATGCCGCTGCCGCTGCCGGAGGCCGAGACGAAGGGGTGGGAATGGCGTCGATCCGCCGTCGCCCTCCCCCTCGCCCCTGCTGGACTCCCTTCGTCTTCTCCATGGCTGACGCGCGGCGGAGACGACGACGAGGGCGAGGGCAAGGGCCGGTGGATGGGGTGGGGAATGAAATTAGGGTTGAGTTGGGGGAGACCGGGAGAGAGGCCGGCGGCTTATATAGCAGGCATTCCGAACCCTAATCGGTGGACGGCTGAGATGCAGTCATGACTCTGATCCAACGGCTCTTATTCATCCTCGTGCCGTTAGCGGGCCAGGCCCAAAATCGTGCCGTGCCGCGTGCTGGCCCATGGGCCAAATGCTAGGCCTAGGCACGGGCACGGGGACGGGCCGTGCCAGGCACGGGCACGGGTTGTGCGTGCCTGGGCCGTGCCTGGGCCGTGCTTTCCAGTGCCGTGCCTGGGCCGGCCCAACGTGCTAGGCCCAGTTGGAAAACTATAGAGGGGAAGGAGGAGGCTGCGGGCGTGGTAGGGTCTCGCCGGAGCTCCGCGGCCATAGTCTGCGCCACAACGGTGCGGTGGGCGCGTAGAAGCGGCGGCACGTCTAGAGGAGGAAGAAGACGGTGAAGAAAACTGGTGACGCCTCGATGAAGCCGGGTTAGCGTGGCGGTGGGGGTGGAGGCAGATCGAATGCCATGGAGCCACCAGAGATGAGGCAGGCGGGCGGTGCGGGTGAAAGGTCTTGATGGCTAGAGGGGGGTGAATAGCCTTTTAAAATTTTCTACAAAGGCAAGCTAAACAAGTTTATCAATACAACAAATAGCGAGATGCGAGTTTTGCTTAGCCTACTGGGTGTTTGCAAGCCACCTATCCAATTCACAATTCTAGTATAATGGCACTCAACCCCACAAGTCAAACCGAGAAGGTAACTACAACTACAACTAGCAAGCTACACAAAAGAGCTACTCTAGCAAAGCTAACTAGCTAGCAAAGATAACTAAGAAAGTAATGCGGAGTTGAGTTAGGAGAGTTTCACCGAGCGGCGAAGTATTGAGCCAACCAATATGATCAACAATGAATACCAAGACAACCGAATACCGGGATCAATCAATCACAATATGAAAGTGATGACACGAAGATTTATCCCGAGATTCACGTGCTTGCCGGCACGCTAGTCCCGTTGTGTCCCTCTTCACCACGTGGTTCGGTGGCTAATCGGTCTCACACCGAGCCTCTCAAAAGGCGCCACAAGAACCTACCAAATGGCAAAAGGTTGCAATGACACGAGCAATTTACTAATGTTGCCTTTGGCGCTTCGCCGAGGTAGGCACAAACCCCTCACAATCACCGGAGGTGGCCAAGAACAATCACCGACTCTTGCCAACGCCTCCAAGCTGCTCCAAGCCGTCTAGGTGGCGGCAACCACCAAGAGAAACAAGAATCCCGCAGCAAATCAACCACCAAGTGCCAACTAGATGCAATCTCACAATGCAAATGCACTTGGATCACTCAATCTCACTTCGAATATGCAAAGAAGCAAGAGAGATGAGTGGGAGGGGAGTTGCTTAGCTCAAAGTGCTCACAAGTATGTCAAAAGTCCAAGAGAGAGAGCATTGAGCCGGCCAACGAGTATTTATAGATGTACCCCTTCGAAAATAGCCGTTAGGAACTAGAAACAGCCGAAGTCGCGCTGACCGGACGCGCTGGTCAAACTGACCGGACGCGCCGATCACACAACGGCTATTTTTGCGAAACACCGACCGGACGCGCTGGTCGCGCGGACCGGATGCGCTGGGCTTGACCGGACACGCTGGTCCCGTAACTAACCGGACATGCTGGTCAAGCCAGAGCAGCGCTCCAACGAAACAGTGACCGGACGCGCTGGAGAACTGACCGGACGCCACAGTGCCCGCGTCCGGTTGGAGTCCAGTAAGCTCCCTCAACGACCGGACGCGTCCGGTCGGTCATGACCGGACGCACCGCGCGTCCAATCAACAAACTGAAACTCGCGCAGACGCTGAACGCTGACCGGACGCATCCGGTCAAACAGTGACCGCGTCCGGTCCAGCGTCCGGTCACCACTGTGACCTCCGTTCGCCTCGGTTTCTTTTTCCGACTTCCGACGTAGTGGAAAATAGTCATTTCAACTCCTCGAAAACGCCTGAATCCCGCCGAGCAAAGCTCGGCGGGAGGGAGAGAGGACCCCAAACCCTCTCTACCGCTCAAACTCCACCGCCTTCGCAAACGTGCTAACATCACCAAGTGATCAACACCATGTGCATGTGTGTTAGCATTTTCACAATCATTTTTCGAGGCGTTATTAGTTCTATCCAAATGCATAGACATGAAATGCACACCTAGAGGCACTTAGGAGTTAAATAGCCGCGTCATTCCCCTCTTTATAGTACGGCTATCTATCCTAAAATGTAACCACACCCACTAGGTGTCTTGGTTACTAAAACACAACCCTTACGCATATACCTTTGCCTTGATCACGTAGGGTTGCGTCCAAATCCAAGTGTGGCCATCATGATCACCATGTCCATCTTGCCACCAACCTTAGAATGTACTAATCCTCATATGCTACATACAACTTAGGCATAGGATTAGTACTTATGCATTGTCACTAATTACCAACACCAAACATAGGACTTTCAATCTCCCCCTTGTTGGTAATTGGTGACAACCCTTTCATAAAGATATTATGATAAAAATTTTGTTGAACCCATGTCACATTGTCCAAGTATATTACCATGCGTAAGAAGTATGGACAAGTGATCATGAATTCAAATTGATAGCAATGGCTCCCCCTACATGTATGATATATGTTTGGATTTTGGAAGCATACATGTTAGATAGGAAAGATTAGGAGCATTGACTACCAATAGGTGCTAAGTGTTTTAGATTATAGACCTTTGAAGCGTGATACCATCGGAGTAGCGATAAACACCATCTTAGCACCTTGTGTAGTTGGATACCACTTGGAAAAGAACAAACATAACTAGAAACCTCGTGAGATCAACATTATAAGCAAGGCTCTAGTACCACTTTGGAAAACATGAAGCAAGAAAAATCTAACTACTTTCTATTCATGCTAGTACCTCAATACACCATTCAATTGTATACTAGCAAAACACCACACAAGCAAAGTATCGGAGAAAAAGAAATGCATAACTATGCATCATACATATGAAGTGCACATGAAAATGCAACATTCATGTTTAAGAGCTTGCTCCCCCTATTTGTGTGCTCAAAATTTTAGTTGATCCCCTTCTTTTATCAATTCTCCCCTTTAGGTTTTCTCTCCCTTTAGAATCTATCTTTGTGAACAACATTTTTCTCCCCCTTTGTGCTTCTCCCCCTTTGAGTTCTATCTTTGTGAACAACATTTTTCTCCCCCTTTGGCACCAATGACCACAAGGGACCAATTTTAGATAGAATATCATGTCGAATTATGGGGTGAGGATCAAGTTTGTGGTTCAACCTAGATTGCTTGCATAAATGAAATGCTTCGGTTTGATCCAAGGGCAAGCTTCTTCACACCTCACTAGAAGGGTTATCATGCACCATGTTGAAGCAAATATTTAGACAAGTGATCTAGATTAAACACTTAGGATCATAAGCTACTTAAACAAGTTATATGCTACCACTAGATCATACAAGACATGGAAACAATAGTGGCACCATATAAACTTCAAAGTCATTTGATTTTCATGAATGAGCCTAGAACATGTAAATTATGACTAGATGCACTAAACAAGTCCTTAGCATAGAATGTATGACATGTCAACCAATTATACCTTGGGGCTCGAAGGAGAGGCATGTCATAACATTGGGGTGCATCAACTCATGTTGGAGAAGTCAATTATGTTCAACTCATTCTTTAGCTTGTGAAATCTCTTCTCATCAAGTGGCTTGGTGAATAGATCAGCTAGTTGATCTTCGGTGCCCACACTCTCAATAGCAATGTCACCCTTTTGTTGATGATCTCTAATAAAATGATGACGAACATCAATATGCTTTGTTCTTTGATGTTGAAACGGATTGTTGGTTAGCTTCACGGCACTTTCATTGTCACATAGCAATGGCACATTCTTGAAATTGATTCCAAAATCCTTCAATGTTGCCTTCATCCACAAGATTTGTGTACAACAACTACCCGCGGCGATATATTCGGCTTCGGTGGTAGATAGTGCAATACTATTTTGCTTCTTGGATGACCATGAGACAAGTGATCTTCCCAACAATTGACAAGTCCCGGAAGTGCTCTTTCTCTCCACTTTGTCACCGGCATAGTCGGAATCCGAATATCCAACTAGCTCAAAGCTTGCACCTTTGGGATACCACAATCCAACATCTTGTGTATGCTTTAAGTACCTCAATATTCTCTTTGTTGCCTTCAAATAACTTTCTCGTGGTGAGGCTTGAAATCTTGCACACATGCATACAATAAACATCACATCGAGCCTTGATGCCGTCACATAGAGTAGGCTACCAATCATTGATCTATAAAGATTTTGATCCACCATGTTTCCACTCTTGTCACTATCCAAACTTCCACTAGTGCCCATTGGGGTTGTAATGCCCTTTGCATCTTCCATGCCAAACTTCTTGAGCATATCTTTGATGTACTTGGTTTGGCTCACAAATGTTCCTTCCTTTATTTGTTTGATTTGAAGTCCAAGAAAGAAACTAAGTTCACCGATCATTGACATTTCAAATTCCTTTGCCATCATTTTCCCAAACTCATCACAATAATCTTGATTGGTTGAACCGAAGATGATATCATCAACATATATTTGCAATACAAACAAGTCTTTCCCAATCTTCTTGGTGAAGAGAGTAGTATCCACTTTGTCCATGACAAATCCTTTGGTTAGCAAGAAGTCCCTCAATCTTTCATACCATGCTCTTGGTGCTTGCTTCAATCCATACAAGGCTTTCCTTAACTTGTATACATGGTTGGGTTTCTTGTCATCTTCAAAACCGAGAGGTTGCTCCACATACACCTCCTCTTGAATGTACCCATTTAGAAATGCACTCTTCACATCCATTTGATATAGCTTAATATTGTGAGCACAAGCATAGGCAAGTAAGATCCTAATTGCTTCCAATCTTGCAACCAGGGCATAAGTTTCACCAAAGTCAAGACCCTCTATTTGTGTGTAACCTTGAGCCACTAGTCTTGCTTTGTTCCTTACTACTATTCCATCTTGATCTTGCTTGTTGCGAAAGACCCATCTTGTTCCAATGACATTGTGATCCTTAGGCCTCTCAACTAGTTCCCATACTTCATTTCTCTTGAAGTTGTTGAGCTCTTCATGCATTGCATTTACCCAATCCGGATCTCTCAATGCTTTATCAATGTCCTTGGGTTCTTCTATTGACACAAAGGAAGAGTGAGCACAAAATGATGCCAATCTTGATCTAGTTTGAACTCCCCTTTGTATGTCACCAATGATGGAATCCAATGGATGGTCTCTTGCAATGTTAGTTGGTTGAAGCACTTGGACTTGATTGCTTGGATGTTGATGTTGATCATAAGTTGGAGATGATGAACTAGCTACTTGTTGATCTTGTTGCACTTGAGATGATGTACTAGCTTGATTTTGCATTAGAGACCCACTAGCTTGTGTAATTGGACTTTGGAGCACTTGATCTTTGTTGTCATCCACATCAATCACTTGCTTTGGCATAATATCACCAATATCCATTTCTTTCAAAGCATTAGTCAATTGAGTTCCTCTCACATCATCCAAGTTATTTTCCTCATCTTGAGAGCCATTTGTTTCATCAAACTCAACATCATGAACTTTCTCAAGTAAACCACTAGCCAAATTCCAAACTCTATAAGCTTTGCTAGTAGTGGAGTAACCAAGTAAGAATCCTTCATCACATTTTTTCTCAAATTTGCTCAATCTAGTGCCCTTCTTCAAGATGTAGCATTTGCAACCAAATACCCGAAAGTATGCAATGTTGGGCTTTCTTCCATTTAAGATCTCATATGGTGTCTTCTCTAGGAACTTGTGGCAATAGAGACGGTTGCTATAGAAGCAAGCCGTGTTGATTGCTTCGGCCCAAAATGAATGACTCACATTATACTCATTCAACATTGATCTTGCCATATCAATCAAAGTTCTATTCTTCCTCTCAACTAGGCCATTAGATTGAGGTGTATACTTGGCCGAGAATTGATGCTTGATTCCAAGCTCCTCACATAGCTCATCAACTCTTGTGTTTCTAAACTCACTTCCATTGTCACTTCTCACTTTCTTGATTGTGGTCTCAAACTCATTTTGTACTCTCTTGATGAACTTCTTGAATATGTCAAATACATCACTCTTGTCCCCAAGAAAGAATACCCATGTATATCTAGTGAAATCATCCATAATCACAAAGCCATACTTGTTGCCACCAATGCTTGTATATGTAGTTGGCCCAAATAAATCCATGTACAACAACTCAAATGCCTTGAAAGTACTCATAATGCTTTTCAATGGATGAGTGTTGCCTACTTGCTTTCCGGCTTGACATGCACTACATAGCTTATCTTTCTCAAATGTGACATCCTTCAAGCCTCTAATTAAGTCATGCTTCACTAACTTGTTCAATTGCTTCATGCTAACATGACCAAGTCTTCTATGCCATAACCAACCCATACTTGATTTGGTGAGCAAGCATGTTGAAAGTTGAGTGTCACTAGCATCGAAATCAACCAAGTATAGATTCTCATATCTAAAACCCTTGAAGATCAAATTGGAGCCATCAACACTAACTATCTCCACATCATCAACACCAAATATGCACTTGAAACCTAGATCACACAATTGAGCAACCGAGAGAAGATTGAAGTTCAACTTTTCAACTAGGAGCACATTAGAAATGCTATGATCATTTGAGATTGCAATCCTTCCAAGAGCCTTTACATCACCCTTGCTATTGTCACCAAATGTGATGCTATCAATGCCACTATCATTTGATTTGAGAGAGTTGAATATTCTTGAATCACCGGTCATATGTTGAGAGCACCCACTATCAAGCACCCAATGCCTTCCTCCGGCCTTGTAATTTACCTACAAAACAATTTAATATCTTTTAGGTACCCATACTTGCTTGGGTCCTTGGAGATTAGTAACTAAGCTCTTTGGTACCCAAATGGCCTTCTTCTTTGGACCCACAATTGGTGTACCAACAAACCTAGCATGCACACCTTTCTCTCCCTTGGTAAGCACATAACAAGAATTAAAAGGGATGTAATCCATTTTAGCATGAAACTTGTTGTTCTTGTTCATTTTATTACAATTAATCTCTAGATGCCCAACTTGCTTGCATCTATTGCAATAACGACCATTGCTCTTCACAAAGCGAGACTTTAGAGTAGCAAAGGCCGCCTTGCCCTTCTTGGGAGTATAGCCCAAACCCTCTTTGTTAAGAGAGAACCTTTGGCTACCTAAGCATTTTAGCAAGCGGGCATCCCCACCATAGGCATTGCCTAATGCGCGGGTGAGATCATCCACCTCTCTCTTGAGAGTCTCATTCTCAACCACAAGTGATGAATCACTAGTAGTAGAGGTAGAGTTGGTTGTGGTGGATGATGATGAGCTACATGAAGCATTAGTAGGACCAATAAATAAAGAATCATCAATAATATCACATGTTAGTCCAATATCACAAGTGACAATCACTTGCTCCTCCTTAGCTTCCTTCATGAGCTTCTCCAACTTGAGGTCCTTCTCCTTGATGAGCTCAAGTAGAGAGGAGTGGGCTTCCTTAAGCCTAGTGTGAGCAACTTCAAGGTCCTCGTGGTCTTCCTTTAGACACTCACGAGAGGCCTCTAGCTCATCAAAGGATTTCCTAAGAGCTTTAAGCTCTTGTTCAATTCCTTTGCACTCCTTACTCTTTTTGAGAGCAACAAGCTCTTCCATCAAGGCATCATTTTTATTGCTCTTGGCAATGAGCTCTTGCTCCAAGATTTTGCACTTCTTGGTTGTCCTCTTGTAGCCCTTGCTCATTTGATCTATTATGCCTAATAGATCATCCTTAGAGTAGTCCATCCTCCTCATCATCACTCCTACAACCATCACTAGCACAAGAATCATCATCACTATCATCATATTTTACCTTGGTGGGCTTGGCCATAAGGCATGTTAATGTAGTGTCGAAGATGGATGGCTTGTTGGAGAGGGCGATGCTTGCAATGGCTCGCCGAGTGGTCCTCTCATCATCACTAGAGCTATCATCATCACTATCGGAGTTATCACTATCCCAAGTGACCACATAGCCACCACCCTTCTTCTTGTTGTTGATAGTGAAGCTCTTCTTCTCTTTCTTCTCCTTCTTATCCTTCTTGTTCTTCTTCAACTTTAACTCCCCATCATGATATCTTTTGTCTTCATAGGGGCACTTTGCCACTACATGATCGGGGCTATTGCAATTGTAGCATAGCACCTCCTTTGCCTTCATGAAGTCCCTTCTCTTCCTTGCCCCATATCCTTTCTTCTTCATGAACCTCCCCATCTTGTGCACTAGGAGGGCCATGGTCTCATCATCGAATGGATCATCATCATCACTCTCCACCTTGCTCTTGCCCTTAGAAGATGAAGCCTTGAATGCAATGGGCTTCTCTTGCTTGACCTTGGTCTCCTTCCCTTCTACCTCATCTTCATCATCATTGTATTGGGCATCGGTCATTATATCTCCAAGCACATCGGTTGGTTTGACCTTGTCCAATCCCTCTCTAAAGATCATTCTTCTCAAGGTGGCAAACTTCTTGGGTAAGCACATCAAGAACTTGTGTGAGAAGTCCTTGTCCTCAACCTTCTCTCCAAGCCCCTTGAGATCATTGACAATGACTTGGAGCCTATAGAACATCTCCGGGATGGATTCATCATCCTTCATCTTGAAAGTGGAGAACTTGTCCTTGAGCATATATAGCTTGGCACTTTTTACCGTTGAAGTGCCTTCATATGTTTCTTCAAGCCTTATCCAAAGCTCATTTGCCTTTTCAAGATCTTTGATTTGCTCAAATACTTTGTCATCAATGGCACGGTAGATTGTGTCAAGTGCCGCCATGTTGCATTGTTTGTTGATGCGGTCATTTGGAGTGAGATTTTCTTCATCAAGAATGATGTATCCTTCTTTGGTCACATCCCAAACCTTCTCATGTATATTGCCTAGATATTGCTTCATCTTCCTTTTCCAATGATCAAAGGAAGAGATGCCATCAAAGAATGGAGGCTTGCCATTAACATGATTGAACATAACTTGAGCCATCTTGCACCGAGGTTGTTAAGCCTTGCAAACGGTGACCACGGCTTCGATACCACTTGAAAGGTCTTGATGGCTAGAGGGGGGTGAATAGCCTTTTAAAATTTTCTACAAAGGCAAGCTAAACAAGTTTATCAATACAACAAATAGCGAAATGCGAGTTTTGCTTAGCCTACGGGGTGTTTGCAAGCCACCTATCCAATTCACAATTCTAGTATAATGGCACTCAACCGCACAAGTCAAACCGAGAAGGTAACTACAACTACAACTAGCAAGCTACACAAAAGAGCTACTCTAGCAAAGATAACTAAGAAAGTAATGCGGAGTTGAGTTAGGAGAGTTTCACCGAGGGGCGAAGTATTGAGCCAACCAATATGATCAACAATGAATACCAAGACAACCGAACACCGGGATCAATCAATCACAATATGAAAGTGATGACACGAAGATTTATCCCGAGATTCACGTGCTTGCCGACACGCTAGTCCCCGTTGTGTCCCTCTTCACCACGTGGTTCGGTGGCTAATCAGTCTCACACCGAGCCTCTCAAAAGGCGCCACAAGAACCTACCAAATGGCAAAAGGTTGCAATGACACG
This sequence comes from Saccharum spontaneum, assembly GCA_022457205.1. Classification (NCBI taxonomy): domain Eukaryota; kingdom Viridiplantae; phylum Streptophyta; class Magnoliopsida; order Poales; family Poaceae; genus Saccharum; species Saccharum spontaneum. Next base: position 13,540,472 of record CM039591.1, on the reverse strand, counting down.
AGCAATTTACTAATGTTGTCTTTGGCGCTTCGCCGAGGTAGGCACGAACCCCTCACAATCACCGGAGGTGGCCAAGAACAATCACCGACTCTTGCCAACGCCTCCAAGCTGCTCCAAGCCGTCTAGGTGGCGGCAACCACCAAGAGAAACAAGAATCCCGCAGGAAATCAACCACCAAGTGCCAACTAGATGCAATCTCACAATGCAAATGCACTTGGATCACTCAATCTCACTTCAAATATGCAAAGAAGCAAGAGAGATGAGTGGGAGGGGAGTTGCTTAGCTCAAAGTGCTCACAAGTATGTCAAAAGTCCAAGAGAGAGAGCCTTAAGCCGGCCAACGAGTATTTATAGACGTACCCCTTCAAAAATAGCCGTTAGGAACTAGAAACAGCCGAAGTCGCGCTGACCAGACGCGCTGGTCAAACTGACCGGACGCGCCGATCACACAACGGCTATTTTTGCGAAACACCGACCGGACGCGCTGGTCGCGCGGACCGGACGCGCTGGGCTTGACCGGACGCGCTGGTCCCGTAACTGACCGGACGCGCTGGTCAAGCCAGAGCAGCGCTCCAACGAAACAGTGACCGGACGCGCTGGAGAACTGACCGGACGCCACAGTGCCCACGTCCGGTTGGAGTCCAGTAAGCTCTCTCAACGACCGGACGCGTCCGGTCGGGCATGACCGGACGCACCGCGCGTCCGATCAACAAACTGAAACTCGCGCAGACGCTGAACGCTGACCGGACGCGTCCGGTCAAACAGTGACCGCGTCCGGTCCAGCGTCCGGTCACCACTGTGACCTCCGTTCGCCTCCGTTTCTTTTTCCGACTTCCGACGTAGTGGAAAATAGTCGTTTCAACTCCTCGAAAACGCCTGAATCCCGCCGAGCAAAGCTCGGCGGGAGGGAGAGAGGACCCCAAACCCTCTCTACCGCTCAAACTCCACCGCCTTCGCAAACGTGCTAACATCACCAAGTGATCAACACCATGTGCATGTGTGTTAGCATTTTCACAATCATTTTTCGAGGCGTTATTAGTTCTATCCAAATGCATAGACATGAAATGCACACCTAGAGGCACTTAGGAGTTAAATAGCCGCGTCATTCCCCTCTTTATAGTACGGCTATCTATCCTAAAATGTAACCGCACCCACTAGGTGTCTTGGTTACTAAAACACAACCCTTACGCATATACCTTTGCCTTGATCACGTAGGGTTGCGTCTAAATCCAAGTGTGGCCATCATGATCACCATGTCCATCTTGCCACCAACCTTGGAATGTACTAATCCTCATATGCTACATACAACTTAGGCATAGGATTAGTACTTAGGCATTGTCACTAATTACCAACACCAAACATAGGACTTTCAGCGGGGGCTTCTCCGCCAGCTTGTACCCCCTTGCACTCAAATCAATGACTTCCTTTTTGGCGGAGCTTCTCCGCCAGCTTCACGAATAACTTCACTGGCTCTCCAACCAAACGCTCGATTTGATTTAAAACAGCTTCAATAGAGAAGCTCCGTGAATTATGGTGATCAGAGCTGCATGCGAGAGGAGCCGGAAAAAAAGAAGCTTTGCCCGGCTCCCTCTCATTGTTGTGGGCCCTGTGCACGGCGGTGACTAGATTTGCTCGAGGGTGCAGGGAGTGGTGGTTGGGCAATCATGGGGAGGAGCAGTGGCTGGCGACGTAGGGAGGGATGGAGACCGATGCAGGAAGGCCCCTCAGGCTGGTCCAGGGAGGGAAGGAGACCGGAACGAATAAGGTGGAGAAAGAAGAGAAATAAGTAAGGGGGAAAAGAGAAAGAAGCAAGAATGAAGAAAGAAAACAAAAGGAGATTATAGATATTTTTAATAACCACAAGTTGTTTTGTCAAAAAGAGTTGTATCAGATAAGCTACCGTTGTTGCTGTTTTTGGCTAGAGCCGAATCTCTACCAAACAAGCCCTTAATTTGTGTCTGTTAGTCCTAGAATTAGTTATTACTCCACCATGAACGACCTCCACCCTACATTCTACTTTATTCTTGACATGGAATGCCTAAGCCTAGTACAAGTAGTGACTACTGTGTATATGGATGCTAGTAATGATATAGGTGCTGTTTGGTTGTACACATGAGAACGTAAACGTAAAGATAACGCTTCTCCAACGGTAATGGGAAGGGAACGACTACTTTCTGTTTTTGTTTGGTTCCAGCCAGGATAATGTCGCGGCGTTACCGGACGCGAGCGGAAGCGCTTACCGTCCGCGATCGAGCGGAAGCCGTGTGCTGAAGGCCCGTATCCGATCCCCTGGCAACCGATCACATAGTTCGGAAAACAAACAGTATAGAACGCAATCTGTTGGCGCTGGGATCGGATCACAGCACCAAACGTGCCAACCAAACAGCACCATAGATCTATTTATTTATCTTTTATATTGCATCTTTGTTGGCCATCCACTTTAGATGTGTAGTCTTAGCTAAAAGTGAGTCATCCCTCTTGGTTATTGTAGATTGCATCAAACTGAAAACTACCCATCAGGAGAATAAGTTATGTTGTCTGTTTTTATTAAGATGCTTATATTTTTTTCTATGTAGGAATAGATTGGCCATTATCATTTGTGGAATGTTATTTTGTGATTTTTCTATGCTTATTTGAATAGATTGCCAATGAAATAATGTCCTTTTTAAATTACATTTGACATCAAAAGATAATTTGAATTACAACTTTGAATCACTTTTTATTCGAAGGCGAGGATTTTTTTATGTTTTATCTTTTAAACTGTTATATTGAACTATGTTTTATTTTCTATTGTATTTGACATAAAAATATTTTGAAAGGCAGCAATAAATATTTTTTAGGTCAACTTTAAACTCTTAAATGCATTAGGTGCAATGAAGATAGTTGGCTTCACATTCTTTATTAATTGAATTTGTAGGTAATTGAGAAATATGTAATAACCTATTTTTAGATTAACTTTTAATGTCACTTGGGGTACATTATTAATGGCATATGTAGGTTATAAAAAAAGGGTAAAATGATATTTCTGGAATGGTATTATGTAATGCCCAAACAGTATATATGTCAATGGAAAAATGATCAAACATGTCAAATTTGCAAATGTCTAACACAAAAGGTTCAGATAAATTCTTCTAGCCAGGGTATGTGCAGATCATTTTTTAATAACCATCAAATGCAATGTACATAGCAACTGTAACAAAAGTTTTTGAAATGATGATATAAAGAGAGCATACAAACAAAAGTTTGTTGACAAGATTAACTTGCAGCAAACATACATATCAAGTTTGTTGAAGAAATTAAAGTTCAATTATTCCTCTATACTCTTGCCACAATAGTATGGGCTATCATTTTGTTTCAAGAAACTACAAATGGATAAAAGTGTTAGATTGTCATGAAACAAGTTCATTCTAATTTGTTAATATCTATCCAAATCAAAGACTTTACAACTGGACTTGTTATGTGGAATATAAGTTGTTCTTACTTGGATACTAACCATATATAGACCAAAAACAGGTGGGTGAGCGTGGTATCCAAATGTCTGGAGGACAGAAGCAAAGGATTGCTATTGCCAGAGCAATCCTAAAGTCGCCTAAGATCCTTCTTCTTGATGAAGCCACTAGTGCTTTAGACACAAATTCAGAACGTGTTGTGCATGAGGCACTTGAGTTAGCCTCCATGGGGCGAACTACAATTGTTGTTGCACATCGTCTATCCACTGTCCGAAATGCCGATATAATTGTTGTCATGCAGGCTGGTGAGGTTAAGGAGTTGGGATCACATGATGATCTCATTGCCAATGAGAATGGCCTCTATTCATCTCTTGTCCACCTTCAGCAGACCAGAGATTCAACAGACACCAACAAGGTTGCTGGAATTGCAAGCCAAAGTATGAGCAGGGCTTTCTCTACAGCTAGTAGGACAAGCTCAACATGGCCAATTTGTGATAACAAACATGAAGATAACAAAGATAATTCAAACCTTCCTGTTCCATCCTTCATGACAATGCTTATGCTTAATGCACCAGAGTGGAAGCAGGCGTTGATAGGAAGCTTCAGTGCAATTGTGTTTGGAGGCATACAACCAATATTTGCATATTCCATTGGAAGCATGATATTTGTCTACTTCTCAACAAATCATGAAGAGATCAAGGAGAAAACAAGGACTTTTGCATTTATTTCCATCAGCCTTGTAGTTCTTTCATTCTTAACTAGTATTGGGCAACATTATAACTTTGCTATCATGGGGGAATTCCTAACAAAGAGGGTCCGAGAACAAATGCTTGCAAAATTTCTCACTTTCGAGATTGGGTGGTTTGACCATGATAGGAACTCAAGTGGTTCCATATGCTCACAACTTACCGGAGACTCCAACATTGTAAGTACAAATAAAGCTTGTAAATACTTAGAAGTGGATAATACTGACCAGACATAACATTTATTTGTATTGTAGGTGAGGTCACTCCTGGGTGATCGAATGTCTCTAGTCATCCAGACAGTTTCTGCAGTTGTAACTGCCTACATCATGGGTTTGGTTATAGCTTGGCGTATGGCCCTCGTCATGATAGCATTACAACCCATTACCATTGTTTGCTTTTATGCCCGCCGTGTTTTACTAAAGAGCATGTCCAAGAAATCAATACACGCACAAGATAAATGTAGTAAGCTAGCTGCTGAGGCTGTCTCTAATCTTCGGACCATAACTGCTTTCTCATCCCAGAACCATGTCATGTGCCTCTTTGACCAAGCACAAGATGGTCCACGCAAGGAAAGCATCCGACAGTCCTGGTTTGCAGGTATCATCCTTGGCACTTCCCTGGGCCTTTTGAAATGCACATGGGCAATCACCTTGTGGTATAGTGGCATGCTCATGGCTAGGCACTACATTACAACAAAGGCCTTCTTCCAAACCTTCTTGATTCTATTAACCACAGGACGTGTGATTGCAGAAGCAGGTAGTGTTACAACAGATCTTGCTAAGGGTGCAGATGCAGTTGCTTCAGTGTTTGCCATTCTTCACCGAGAAACAAAAATGGATCCTGACAGCCCTGAGGGATATAAACCAGAGAAGCTCAAAGGTGAGGTGCACATTAGAGCAGTTGATTTTGCATATCCATCAAGACCGGATGTGATCATCTTCAAAGGATTCTCCTTGAGCATCCAACCAGGCAAGTCAACGGCACTTGTTGGGCAAAGTGGTTCTAGAAAGTCAACTGTCATTGGACTTATAGAGAGGTTCTATGACCCAACTAGGGGGGTAGTAGAGATTGACCTTAAAGACATCAAAACATACAATCTTCGTGCCTTGCGACAACATATTGGACTGGTTAGCCAAGAGCCAACACTATTTGCAGGTACCATTAGGGAGAACATTGTGTACGGCACAGAAGCAGCTAGTGAAGAAGAAATTGTGAATGCAGCAAGGTCAGCAAATGCACATGACTTCATTAGCAACCTCAGGGATGGATATGATACAAGGTGTGGTGAGCAAGGTGTTCAACTGTCAGGAGGACAGAAGCAACGCATTGCAATCGCCCGTGCAATATTGAAGAACCCTGCTATCTTGCTATTAGATGAAGCTACTAGTGCATTGGACAACCAATCTGAGAAGGTGGTCCAAGAGGCATTGGACCGAATGTTGGTCGGAAGGACAAGTATAGTGGTGGCACACAGGTTGAGCACTATTCAGAACTGCGACCTCATTATTGTGCTTGATAAAGGAGTTGCTGTGGAGACAGGCACACATGCATCCCTCATGGCCAAGGGTCCTGGTGGAACATACTTTGGATTGGTTAATTTGCAGCAAGGAGGCAACAATTTGCATGAAAACACATTGGTTCCAGATTTGCATCCCTGTTGATTTTCCAATTTGTATTAACAAATAAGCAAGAATGCTCGGCAAACCATTAAGGCCCTGTTTGGGAGTTTTGTAAATTATTTCACCTGTAATCTACTTCCACCTGTAATTTCTTGTGCACAAGAAAACAACTGGAGTATCATTCCCCTGTAGATTATTGTTTGGGTAAATTCTGAAACAACAATAGCAGCAAGAAAAATCAATCGAAGACCATTCCTCTGACCATGAGCAGTCAAGCACACAATTTCTCCCTGATGGGCTGAAGGACGAGCATCTGCATAGGATTTTTGTAAGAAATATTCCACCAACTGAACTGAACTGCAAATAGATCGAATAGCAAATCAGAACACTGCAAGCGGAGGAGCATACAGTGGAATATCTGCCGATGTCACTGTTTGGGATTGGACAATGAGGTACCTGGATGTGCGTGCTAGCCTCAGCCCTGTGAGAGCTTGCCGTCGCCGGTGCTCGTTGCCCCAAGGTGGGCTGGCTGCACCTGGCCACCAGAGCTCGAATCAGCCGCCCCCGTCGCCTCCGTCAAAACTAGCTGCGACGTGCCCAAGGCAGAGAAGACAGGGGCAGGATACAGAGACGCGAGGCGGAGCCAGGGGAGTGGGATGGCATGTAGGGATAGCCGGCAAGTCAGGTTGATAGAGAAGACGAGCGCCGCGGCGGAAGAGCGACGGAGAACACGAGCGACGCGGCGGAAGAGAACGCAGAGATGAGGATAGCACGCTCGGTCGAGCACGACATCCGCCGTATTTTTAATGTGGCCGATGGACACGATTTTTATTTTCCGATTGGAAAGGCTTATTACCGTTGTAAAATTATACCTGTTACCGTCCATCCAAGCAGACATTTTAGATCTAGATTGTAAAATTTTACAGACCTGTAGTAATTTACACAGGTTTTAGGCTTAAAACAAGTCTTTCAAACAGCCCCTAAAATTAGATGAATACCCCACACGTTGCTGTGGAAAATAAGTGCGAATTATAACATGTATATATTATATAGACATGTGTGCGTACCGACAAAAATGAACCTCACACATGACTCATTGTACAAGGTGTTTACAAATGCCTCCAACAATAGTCAAAACTAAGGTATCCATGCAACCCTTTCAACCAATATCAAATTAGCATATTAACAATGAGAGCACATATTAAAATCGGTGCATCCAAACTTTAAAATCTTTCATACAGACATAAGCTTTCATCTCCAAATATCAGTACAATTGTTAGGTTCTCATTCCTGAATGACTATCCTAAGTCCTGTTGTTTAGGTTCTCAGTCTCAAATGACACAGGTTTGCTGCTCCCTTTAAGATAAAAAGTATGGCATGTTCACATCACAACTATATATATATATATATATATATATATATATATATATATATATATATATATATATATATATATATATATATATATATATATATATATATATACGGCAGCGCTATTCTACACCTTAGGTGTAGAATATTATTCTACACCGCAAGTCAAAACTGAGTAGAAAAAATACTGAGTACTACTGAACAACGTTCAGTATCACTCAGTACTACACCTAGCATCACAAAAATACTGAATAATACTGAAACGTGAGTACTGAACAATACTGAATTTTGTTCAGTATAATAGCTTGCTGTAGAATAGTATTCTACACCTAGGGTATAGAATAGCGCGCATATATATATATATATATATATATATATATATATATATATATATATATATATATATATATATATATATATATATATATATATATATATATATATATATATATATATACAACTGAATAGATGTTACCTCATTGCTATCCTTCCTGCTGTCCCCACTTGCCTCATTGCCATCCTTCCTAATCTCCAAATATCTAGAATCAGATTCACTGTAGTGAGTTATGGCTATGGCACTTCCATCAGAGTATTTATCTTAGCACAAAAAATAGCATTCAATGCAAACTGTGATTCAAAAGCACCTGCAAGTTTTGGCACGTCCAGTAGATCCAATATTGTAGATATTTATGAATTCTAGTTTCTACAAGTGCAGAAATGAATATCATTCATTATTTCATTATTTGCATAAAAGACAAATTGACATGGAGAAGTGAAACTGAGGCCTTGTTTAGTTTCTCCTCCAAAACTTTACACCCTATCACATCAAATGTTTGGACACATACATGAAGTATTAAATTAAGACTAAAAAATAACTAATTGCACAGATTGCGTGTATTTTGCGAGACAAATTTTTTGAACCTAATTAGTCCGTGATTAGACAATGTTGTGCTACAGTAAATATGTGCTAATGACAGATTAATTAGTCTTAATAAATTCGTCTCACAGTTTACAGGCGAGTTCTGTAATTAGTTTTTTTATTAGTATCAGAACACCTCTTCCGACATCCCATGAAACATCCGATGTGACACCCTAAAACTTTACACCCCTAGAACTAAACAAGGTCTGATCCTTTTGTAAACTGTAACAGATAGCACCTGCAGGTTTACAAGGCTGTGCATTGCTCACAACCATCACAACTAATTCAAAACAATAAAACTTTTGGCAGTATATGAGCAAAACAATAAAAGAAGGATTTCTGAATGTATTAGAGAGCTGAAAAACAACATATCATGCGAAGAAAAAACAACACAGCTTCTATTAGAGTGTTGGATATTTTTTTCTAGCATGCAGGAAGGAGTGGCAACTGTACAATTGATGAACTATATATTCAATATAATTCAAAGGTGCAAGCAAGATCTATTTCAAATTAATAGTTAACTGAAAAACATATTCTATAAGAAACCATTTTATACCATATATTGTAGGTTTTTAAAAATAGAGCCTCCACCAACAACTGCTACAAGTAATAGTTAACTGGAAAACATATTCATTGGTATTTATTCTGTTGTTGTATCTATATCATTTGTTTACTAAACCTAACCGTGCAGCACTGGAGCTACCAGATTTTTTTAATGTGTCAGTCCTAGCTGAATCCAGAGCACACAAGATAACCTGTAAATCTGTAATTGGTGCCTAGAATACAAGAGAGCCGTAAAAGATAGAGTGCACAGGTGAAAAGAGCTCAAAATTCCCAAAACAGTGAAGGTACATCACAAATAAACATGCGGACCAAGTAGCAACTCAACCACCTGACTTTCAAAAGATCAGCTTAACACTCAAGTTGCGTTAGATAAGGTAAGGCCCTGAGAATCAAGGGCATTGACACACGACGCTGAGATAGATACTACTACAAAGAATAAAAATGAAACTATTTTAGTGATGATACTGTGTGCCTAGAAATGACAAGAACTGGTTCGAGAAAAAAAGGTAGATCATAGGAATCAGATTAATCTGTAGTGTAAAACACTGGCAAGTGATGGAGACAAAGAGCACGACATTCTTTCAATCAGCATATATGTTTTACTATGAGAAGCCATACTGATTACTGACTATTTCACCTGAAAGACATGATTTGCTTATTTGATATGGATTTCACAAGACATTCTGCATGTTCAGTCTGCAATATTTTAAGCTCATTTCTCAGTTTAGTGAGACAGAAGTAGTAGTTACTTGAAATCATAGTGTTGTAACTTCAAGTATCGTATTCAAGTGATTATCACAAGTAGTAGTTACTTGAAATCATAGGGCTGTAAAGTATATGTAAATAAACAAGTACTAAGGGTGCCGCAGTCTTCTTAAGAACAAAATTAGGGGATTTTTCTATAGTTGAGTTTTTTTTCAAGCACTAATGGTTGGTTAATTATTTGTAATGCAAAATTTACCTTGTCTGCAATCTCCGTACTTCTGACCATCTGAGGCAGAAGGAATTTCTAGCATCTACAGAGTTGTGTTATGAACATATAGATGGTATGTCATAGTTAACAGTAGAATGAGAACAGTATGGAGAGTAGGGATTACCATTTGCACCCTTTGCAACATATGATTACTCTCCAGCAAAGCCTATAGGTAATTTTTAGAGGTTGATTCAATGAGAAATTGTTGAGTCCTTGCTAGTTTGCTAAGTATATTCTAAGGTTTGTTACCAACTTGTCTTGGTCCATCACAAAGCCATTAACAGGACTCGCTTACTGGATTGGCTAACTTCAGAATAATCAAAGGAAATCACAATCTAGATGCTCCCATTCCTCAATCATTAGCTCTTATATGAACAATAGAAGATCAACGTGTGTCCATTATATGTCTCAACTATGTATCTATATATCTTCCTTCACAACTGACTAAGAGAGCAAAACATCTCATAGTTAGTGACATTTAGCCCATGCCCTCTACTCAATGGATTAAATCACTGGAGGCACAAAATAATGAATAATCTGTACTGAAATAAACTGAAATTGGGGAATTTAGTGACTTAACAATGGTGACTGCCTTTACAACATTACTCTGCAAAACGTCAGCAAATTTGATATGTTAACTGAGTAAACGAAGTGAGGGAGCAGATCCACTAATACCTTGTGAGGTCAATGTGTCACTGCCATCTTAATCCAAACCATAATATCAAGCTAGATGGAATCGAGAGCAGATCCACTGGCAGGACATAAATGTTATGAAGCAGGTCAATAAACTCACCTTGCACATATGGGTTTGCGCATTGGATGGTTCTGCAGGTGAACTCCAGGAGGTGGATGAGGATGATTGATCCACTGCAGCACGCACTCGATCGGTCGTCAGAGCCGCGGCCTGCCGACAGATTGGGTCACTGCCACCTGCCGGGAGGGGCTGGCCGAGCATGCCATTGCTGGCTCGTAGGAAGGGCCCGACACCGCCATGCGCACCGCTGCCGTCGGAGGGAGGGGGCCTAACGCGGCCGGCTCGGAGGGTGAGGGCCGAGCGCACCGCCGCCAGCTAGGAGAGAGGGGCCGTGCACACCGCCGCAGCCGAGCACACCGCCGCCGACCGGATAGGAGAGGGGCCGTGCGCACCGCCGCCGAGCACGTCACCGCCGACCAGGTGGCTGGCCCGCTTGGGCCGTCGTCGCCACCTAGGGGAGAGGGTCGATCGCCGTTTGGAAAGGACGCGTGGGAGGAGGTGGGCCGTGGGCGGCGGAAGAGATGCGAGACAGAGAGGGACGAAAAAGAATTGAGGGTGGGAGGAGCGCGCGGTGAAACATGTATGGACAGACGAAAGCCGTGCACGTCTTTCAGTTGCACACAAGAGAACAGATATCACAGGTTTATGAAGGCGCTGGGCAAAACGCTGCCGATTCCTACTGGTAATGAAGGCGTTTTTCTTATTAGCCTTCGAAACAATGCTTGTAGCGGAGTTTTCACAAAAATGCCTTTATGTATTTAGAAACTAAGGCGCTGTGAGAAAAACGCCTCTACCAAAACGTCTTCTATTAAGAGATATGTTGTAGTGAAATAAGCACAATATTGACAATGTCCTCACCATCTTGCTGCTATTGTAAATCCATTTGTACAAATCTACATTGGTAGGAAAACAAATACGTTTCAGTTAAAAGTGAGAGTTCGCGCTGTACATGAGAATTTATACTTGGTATTTGAAATTTGTTAACAACTCTGTAATGCTCTGTTAAATAATATGTTGGGGAGAAAAGATGCCCTCAATTAGTGTTTGCTTCTGGAAAGAAGATATCATTCACTGAACCCTAAAACTGGCCTCTAGCAATAATTCCCATGAATTTGTGAATTGCAGCATGGACATTCCATTATGATGTCAGTAGCACAGCTCTGGATCGCAGCTTACTATTGTTGGGTGCTGTTTTTAAAAGTGTATGCGAATCAAAGAACTGCCAAGAGAGGACCACAGTTATCCCTGAAGGCTATAAAAAAATAGTACCCTTAATCTTTGAGTTGTATTAAGAAAAATCTTCCTCGTAACACAAAAGGAAAAAAAAGGTATGGATGTGATCTGGTTCATGAACTCTGACATACATAAGTAACATCGAAAGGGTTGGCATGTTCAGTTTAGTCGAGTGATCCTGTACATATCCTACTATTGAAAAAATAAGAGAGAGATATACTTACCAGTAGATAGTGGTAGGGAAACGGAGAGACTAGAAGAGGTCAAGATTCGGCAGGCCATCTAGCTCTTGCACGGCGGGAGTGAACGGTCACATATAGGCAGGGCACTTGTTTGCGGCGAAGTGCTTGGCCCTGAACCTGTCCGTATACCGCCCCTGTGGTACGAGCCCACATAGCTAGTTGTAGCTGACATCGAACGCCATCCACTTCCTTGCCGCCGAGGTCACCGGGATGCTCCTCTACACCATGTTTGGTCGATCTCTAGGATGTCGATCACCTGTGGCATCACGAACAGCGGCGGCAATGAGAGGGTCACAAGAATAGGAGAGAAACTAATGGGAATCTTCCAAACGACACGAGGATAATTTAAGCAAGCATAGGAGAAGACGGGATGACATCAGTATCAGATATGGTGCGTGAGTTAGTGGGAGGGGGAGGGCTCACATGATTCAATGTCCACCAATTTACGATGGGTTGGACAGTTGGGTCAAAAGAATAACTGAATATCGAAGGCTCGCTGTGGATTCAACTCTATAGTAATCAATGACTGTTAGTGGCCTCCATCTATATAGGAGCATAGGAGTAGACAGATGGACATCAAGTTCACATATGGTGCATGAGTTACTAGGAGGGGGAGGGCTCGCATGATTCAACGTCCAGGGAGACAGGGAGCCGATGTACAACTGGTGGATTGGATGGTCAGATCAAAAGAATTACTGATTATCTAACGGCTACGAAATTCCGATGACGTTTTGTCATGCCACTTCCGTTGGTGCGACGAAACAGTACTATCACACCAATGAAAATGGCGTGACAGGGTTTTCCACGTGAAAATCGTCGTCCAACGTGACAAATTTTGTTGTGCCAGCGCATGTGGTGTGATAGCATGATTTTATCGCGCATTGACATGACCAAAAAGTTTAAAAATAAAAAATAAGTGAGACTATTTGTAAAATAAAATTTTAAAAAGGATTAAAAATTTAAAATATCCGTCTTTTGGTCTCTCTAATGCCCCTAGTACATTTGTGCGGTTCATGAATCATGTGTTACAACCTTTTATTGGGAAGTTTGTTGTTATATATTTTTTACGATATACTCATATACAGTAGTAGCATGGATCAGCACTTGCATCATCTGAGAGGAGTGCTCTCTGCATTAAGACGTGGAAAATTATATGCCCATGCCCATTTAATGAAGTGTGAGATGTTAACTACTATGAACCGTTTGGGTTTCATCATATCAGCAAAGGTCGAGCACTCCCAAAGCAGAAACCATGATAGTTTCCATAGTTATTAATTACATTGCCAACTAAGCAAATTACTGATGTGGCACACTATTTATTGATGAAGAGAGGGAGGAAAAAAAAGAAAAAACCGGGTCCCATTAGTTTCCTCGTAGGATATGTACAGGATCCTGGGACTGGCCACATATATTATTGATCAAATATCGCATGGCTATGAGCTACAGGATTCTTGGCATGGCTAATCTGCTTTGTTTGTGTTCCATATTAAATTTCCTTCCATATAGAAACTATTCTCACAAACTTTGCACTGGGGAGGATGGTTTTTAGTCATGAGGTCTTCGAGCTATAGAAACTATGGATAATTTCTGCATTGGGAGTACCCTTAGAACTTGGTCTAAGTAGGGTTGAAACTATTACCAATTGGCCTACTCTGCGTACTCTAACAGAAGCTTGTAGTTTTCATAGCCTTCTTCTTTCTATCAGCGATTCATTTGGAATTTCAGCATAATCATGGTCCCTTTTACTGATTGCATGAGAAGAAATGGAATATTTGTACTAACTAAAGAAGCACATAATGCATTTGAGGGGACTAAGAATAAAATTGCTTTGGCGGATTGTTTAGCTTTACCAGATTTTGACATGTTATTTGAAGTGGATTGTGATGCTTCCAAGATAGCGATTGGTGCTGTTCTTAGATAAGGATCTCACCCTATGACTTTCTTCAGTGAAAAATTGATAGGAGCACAACTTGGGGTACCCCACTTATGAAACTGAACTATTTATTGTGGTTCGGGCCTTGCAAAATCGGAGGCATTAATTGTTGCATCATGAGTTTGTTCTTTACAAAGATCATGGAGCTAAACATTTTCAAAGTCAAGCTACCTTCAATCACAAACAAGCACAGTGGGTCAGCTTCCTTAAGAATACAACCTTGTGTTGAAGCATAAATAGAGTGGCTGATGCACTTAGTCATAGCTGCATCGGAGCTTTCCAATAGTCACTTCAACGACTACGTTAAACTACCCGTTGCAGTACTCAAAACCCTAGTCATCTCTCTAGTGAGACACCAAAGAGTTCCAGTGTGCGTCTTATCCCAAAATGGTGCAAAATGGTTCCTTTCTGGAGTCACTCTCTGGGGACCTTCCAGTTCATACACTGGACAATTCCGGTGTGTTCAAACGCCCTGAACCGCATGCAGACAACATTGTTGCAAAGCTCTGGTGCCTAGTGCTCTGGTGCCGCCGGAAGGAAAGGTACATGCTCTGAAAAACACCCCGACGACAGTGCCTAGTCTAAGCTCTGGTGAGCAACTCCGGTGACCATAGTCCAGTGACCGCTTCGTGCCTCTTGGATACTCTCTGGATTCACACTCTGGTGCGCACCTCCGGTGCATCATCGAAGATATCTGGTGAGTGCAAGATGATTGGACCCATATGAGATATCACCACTGAAGCGACTCTCCAGTGCCAACCAGAGAGCTCTAGCGAATATAAAAACACTCCATTGAGCTACTTTATCAAACCTTTTTCAAATGGCTAACTCCAAATTAATTTCCAATGAGACAACCACACGTTTAGCATTGAGTTAGCATTTTCAAATCATTCTTCAATGATCTTTTGTCAAGTCTACTCCTTGCATAAATACCAAAGAGAAATCTTGATTTTTCAAGTAGGCTTTTTAATTTCTAAAGCCTCCTACTAATATTGGTGACATCAGAATGGAAGCAATCAACGTTGCAAGTCGGCTGAAGAAGAAGCTGAATACCTAGCTGCATGGGCGGGTCTAAAGCAGACCGTCTTCGTCTGTAAAGAGCGTCTCTAGTTGAAATCAGACTACCTTGTGATGGTATGTACTCTAAAAGAACCATGTAGAAATCATTCTGTAGTATGCAATATGATCAAAGAAAAGAAGCAAAGGAAATCCTCCAGAGTGTTGTTGAGGTAGCTCATAAGTTGTGTCAATTTGGTAGGAGAGAGCTTTCTCACACTAATACATAACAGGTAATCACCGCCGCCAACCGTTGGTGAAATGATTTTCGCCGCCGGTTCGTGTTATGAACCGTTGGTGAAAATTTGGGTGGTTATTATCGCCAGCTAGTAACACTAACTGGCGGTGATAAACCTATCATTACAGCCGGTTTGTGTTACCAACCGACAGTGATGGTCGACCTATTTGTACAGCCGGTTTGTGGTACCAACCGGTGGTGAAAATCTTTTTACTAATGATTCGTAATACAAACCGGCAGTGATAATTTATACTGCAGCATAATAAAATTCATAACTTTTTCAAACAAAGTCGGATGAAAACAAACTTTATATCGAAGTTGTAGATCTCTATTGAAGACTTTCTTATTTGAAATTGTTTACAGTCCCAAAATTGTGTTTGAAGCTCTTATATTTTAAAATTTAATTTTTTCGAATTATACAAACAACCTCAGATGAAAAAAATGATCAAAAGCAAAGTTACAGATCTCGCTATGATCTACAACTTTGTAGTTGACAACGTTTTCATTAGAAATCATTTATGGTCTTTAATTTGTATCTAAAGTTCAAAATTTTGAAATTCAAATTTTGCAAATGACCTTAGATGGAAAATCAACCAAAACCAAAGTTGTATATCTCGATGAGAACTACAACTTTGTAGTTGATGACTTTTCATTTGAAATCATTTGATATCCCAACAGTTGGCTGAAGTTTTGATGATTTGAAATTCAAATTTGTCAAACGACCGCAGATGGTAAAACCACCAACATCAAAGTTGTAGATCTCGATCAAAACAACAACTTTGTAGTTGATAACTTTTTTATCTGAACTTGTTTAGTGTTCTAAATATTCATTTTAAAATCATGAGAGTGGTTAGAGTAGCTACGTGTGAGGGTACAAGTCTCAGGTTCAAATCTCAACACCGCGTAGTGCGCGGATTTTCGTGCGAAAAATCGCATGACTTGTGACTTGTGACTTGCGACCGTACGGCTGGCTGGTGGGGCCTTCCCGGGATTTAAAAAAATTACTATTTTTTACTCGATTTTGGAATTTCTGAAAATCCTTATCACCACCGGTTGGTTGGTGATAAGTTTTCATCACCACCGGTTTCGTAACCGGTAGTAATGACAATGGGCATCACCGTCGACTTACACTGCCGAGGGCCAAAACCGGCAGTGATGGGGATTCCGGAGCCGGCGGTGAATACCTGTTTTGTAGTAGTGTCATGTTTTCGTTGCTAAAGGCATCCCGGCCTGCATGTTGGCAGCTTTAGCCCCTGCGTGTAATTATGTTCTGTTAATATAACTAAGAGTAATTAAGCTCTTCGCATTCAAAAAATAATAATGAAAACATTCTTCTATTTTGGTGTAGGAGTAGGTTGCTGATAAATTTGTCTTCTATTCTACTAACTCGTGACCTATGAGATCTCTGCGCCACGAAAGATTAAGTTAATGCTAGGAAATAGGTGTCCGTCTATATGGATGGACCGCTCCGTGCGCCCGTATTTTTTAATCGACGAGCCATCGGGTTGATTCTTTTTTAAGCATTCGGACGGACTGCTCCGTTCGCCTCGGCCCGCTCGTGCCGTTGCTCCCGGCTGCACCGGCTACTCAGTGGGCCTGGTCATATTTTAATCTATGGATGCAAGTAAGACAAATCAGGGCCAGCTCTATATTTTTAAAGACCCATGGGCAAGGAAGAAAGTAAGGGCTCATTGTACTAAAATTTAAGATCACAGTTACAGTTTATAGTACGGATAATAAGATCATGATTACAATAGTGTAACGAAAACTTAAAAACTATATATCCATTATGATTACCTCAAATAAAAATATAATGCTTCAGTGCTTTGTAAAAAATCGCCTTCGGGCATTCCTTGATGCAAAATCTTCAATAACACTGTCAAGATTAATGCCGTCCAAAATATCCGACTCAATGTTGCAAATAGCCAAGCCATTAAGTCTTTCTTGTAACATAGTTGATCTCAAATAATTTTTTAACAATTTCAATTTGGAGAAACTTCTTTCGGTTGATGCTACTGTCACTGGAATAGTTAAGAGATTCCGATATGCAATGGAGACATTCGGATAGCAATCTGTAGCTTTAACAAACTGAAGTATCTCATATGCTGAGATCAACTCTTCTGGCAAAGATACTGGCAACACTTTTAATTCAGAGAAAAAATCATCCAACTCAACATCGGACTTGTTGTCTTGAGAAAAGGTTTCTACAAAATTAGTGCAGCTCTTCCGTAGATCATTATCATCCAAAGACTACAGATTTACCGAGTTGAATAAGAAACCAAATATTTTTTCAAATTTCTTTAGCTGTTCAAACCGAGTAGTCAATGAAACGATTGCATGATCAACAATAACTATGAAGTAACTATATTTGAACTCTTCTATAGCTGAAAGTTGTAATTCTTTAGTATCATCATTTAGTTCATCAAAATGCTTCTTTCTTTTACCTTGACGTTTTGTAGGAAATTTTGGCTCTATGCCCATACTAGATGCAATTGATTTTGCGGTCTCAATACTAGCATCAAAACCTTCTTCTCTGTACTTCTCGAAATATGAGATGACCCCTTTAATTTGTTTGAGAGTAGCATCTAAGCACACAATCTTAGATTGTAACTTTTTGCTCACTATGTTGATAGTAGATAAAATATCATCCCAGATAACCATACCAACTATAAATTCAAAATTCTCAAGTGCAGTTACCAAGACTGAGCATCACTTACTGTTTTTGGGTCATCAGTACAAGTTCTTTCCACTTCCTTCAAAGCTGATATTATTTGTGGTGCTTGATACCTGATAGGTTGCACACTTTTTATTCGACTCTCCCAACGAGTATCAGACAAGGGTTTGACAGTAAATCTCTCAACATTATCAGTCAAAATTTTCTACCTTTTAGTAGAGCGTGCAAACAGACAATATATCCATTGTATAACACCGAAGAATGAAATAGTTGTCTTGCAATATTTTGTCATATCACATAGAGTGAGATTCAGACTATGACATGCACACGGCATATATAATGCTCTTCGATTAATTTCACGCAAACGGGACTGCACACCTTGATGTTGTCCCTTCATATTAGAACCATTGTCATAACCTTGACCTCTCACATCATCAATGTTCAAATCAAGAGACCGCAATGCATCCAACAAAACATTAAAAAGCCCCAATCCAGAGGTGCCATCAACCTTTAAGAACTCTAAGAAAAATTCCTCTACTCTTGGAATGGTACTTGACATATTAACACAACGGACAATTAGTGTCATTTGTTCTTCATGGCTCACATCTGGGGTACAATCCAAGATAACAGAGAAATACTTGGCATCTTTGATTATCTTTAAGATATGATTTTTCACAGCATTAGCAAGAATAGTAATTAACTCATTCTGAATATTATGGCCAAGATAATGATGATGAATTTCATTACTTTGAATGCACCTAATATGCTCTTGCATCACAGGATCAAACTTAGCAATCATTTCAACTGTGGCTAGAAAATTACCATTGTTATGTTGATAGACTTTCTCATTTGCTCCTCGAAAGGCTAGATTTTGTTTAGCAAGAAACTTAACAACAGAAACAATTCTTACCAAGACCTGTCTCCAACGCCCCTTTTCCTTTGCAATTTCCCGTTGCATTTCATCATCAATAGTTCGATTCTTGCTTAATCTAAGCCGAAGCTCATTCCATGTACTCATGTTTGTCAAGTGCTCCACACTGTTCTCATGTGTTTTGAGTTTCTCACTGAGATGCTTCCAATCCCTTACTCCCTCAGGTGCTAACAAAGCCTTGTTATGATTTGATTTGAACAACTTGCAGCAAAAACAATAAACCTTGTCCACATGTTTAGAATAAATCAACCACTTTCTGTCAACAAACTCACCATTAGATAATTTTCTGGAGTAGTAAGAATAAGAAAAACGCCTATTACTGGAATCACTAGGGAATTGTAGATCCATTTCTCTCATAGGTCCTTTCTCAATTAGGAGATCTATTTTGCTGTTGTCAAGATTTTCCCATGTTCTCGGATCAAATATATTCAAAATTGAATTGTCTTGTTCATCAATATTTGCAGTATCAGTATCATCTGAAGGTTGTAAAGTGTCACCTCCTGGAGCCTGAGTGTGATCATTGCCATCAGCTTCAACGTCTAAATTTTCCTCTCCAGTACCAGCTTGATTGGTGTTGACTTCTGCAATATGTTTCTGTCCTTGATCTTGACTGACTTCAGCATTACTTGAAACTGCAAAAAACTTATGTAGAGCACCCCTCTGCGATTCTACAAATTGATCTTCTTATTTTCTTTTTTTTCTTTTCTGAGATGCTTCTTAGGCAACATCTAATATATACAAATAAATGAATACATTGAATTAGAAATTTTTAACCCTAGCGCATACTCAAAACAAATAAGAAAAAAATTGAGAAAATATCCTTACTGTGATCGTGTACGCGTCTGCTGCTGATGTCCGCCGTCCTTGTGACCTTGCCGATTGCAGTTGCCGTTCGCTGGGCGTGGACTGATGAGGAGCCACTGATCACTGATCTAAATCAGCGAGTTCGTCAGTCTACGGCGGCGGCAGGAAAGAAGAAACCAAACGTCGCCCTTTCCGCTGCACTTCCTGGGTCGTGGCATGTGAACGTGATGCCTGTGCGTGGCTTGTTGGGCTGCCGGCTGGTTTGTAACATGGGCTTTCAAATACTTAGTATTAATTAATATGGCTAATACATAATTATATATACTTATTACCTATATACTCTTGGGCCCTAGCTCTATGGGCCCATGGCGGTCGCACTGCCTGCCCCCCCCCCCCCCCCCTAGAGCCGGCCCTGAGACAAATATGTGTATGTACACGTATGAACGGAGGCCTCATCGGAAGTTCAGAACGTGAACACGGACATGTATGTATATTAGAAGAGGACATAATCGATATGCATGGAGAGCTGTGCTGACATAATCGACATGCGTGGAGAGCGGTGTTGAATGACTAGCTAGAGCAACGTATGGCTACCGTCTATGCTTGCATGCATATGCAAAAAATGCCTTTGGTCCAAAAATAGTTATAGACCACACATGTCTATGGGCCTGATCATATTGCGAGTCAAACTTAGCATGGTAAACATAAGTACCAACCATTCTGTATGGGCTCTAATATGTTAGAGCCACATATAAAATATTTGTATGGCCGGTTTAATAATTTATTTTGCTTGATTACCATAGTCAACACTGTGCTAAAATTTCACCATGCATTGTCTTTAGCAGTAATGCTACGGAGTGGGCGTCTGTCTGTCCGGACAGACAGCTCCACACGCCCTGCCCGCGTCGCTCGCTCTGTGCGCCCCGTGCCCTGCCTGCCCGTACCATTGCTCGCTCTGGCCCACGCGGATTCGCCCAGGCCGTCGTGCGCCTCGCCTGCTGTGGCTGTCTCGTAGGGCCGCCTCCATCGCACCAGTTCGTCACGCCATCCATCCATGTTGCACTAAAAGCTTATATTGTAAACATATGTGAGTATTTCAGATGTATGTTGCAAGTGTTCCATATGGATGTTGCAAAAAAGTAGATTTGGATATTGGATATGTTGCGGCAATGGCTATACATGTATGTTGCAAGTATCTATTTAAAATGTTTCATCTACTTCAGACATATGTTGCAAGTGTTTTTATCTAAATGTTGCATATGTTGCAGTGGATATAACATATGTTACAGTGGTTGTACACGTATGTTGCAAGCGTATGTTTTAAATGTTTC